>VDFB02151593.1:167218-188247 GCA_007258455.2 Sequoia sempervirens | reverse complement strand
GAAGTGAAACCTCCAAGTTCTAGGCCGGTTCCTAACTGGTAATATCACTTAAACTATAGACTTGATGGGAAAAGGGTAAGAATATGGCTGCATAAAATGAAGAATTCTGAAAATATGAAAATGAAATGGGTGATACACCAAATTGACAAGAGCTATGGGATACTCAAATCACACTTGAATATTGATGATGGACATGAGATTACACATCAAGTTTCTGTAGGTTATGTATAAGTGTTTCACAAACAGGTTTGACTTACACACATTTTCTAGAAGGAAAAGTAATTTCCACAAATTAAAATTCATGTGCAATTTTGTAAACCTAGTTTGTAACCTGTATAATGCTACTTTTGCAAAGAAAGGTATGGAAACATGAGACAAAGTTATAAGGAAATAGAAAAAAATCACAAAGTAACTTGATCAATCACCTGAAAATGCACAATACTTTGCAAGAACAAGAAGGTAAATTGAATCATCAATAGTAACCAAGGTAAATTCTATATATTATGCTCCAAATGAGTTACAAAACCTGCAAAAGTATGACAAGGGACTCTCAAAGTCACAAAGTCTCTATCTGCATATCCAGATTTGACTCAAAAATGAGTTACAAAATGGCTAAGTAGCCAAACTCCTAAGTTGCTCCACAAAATAAGGTTCTAGAAACCTCATTTTCGTAAGCACTCTCAAAACCTAAAATCTAGTATGTAAATTTTCTCCAAAAAGAGCTCATAAAGGGTTGAAAAGGTCAATTTGACCATACCCAACATAAAAACTCAATAAATTAGCTCCTAGATGCTCTCCTTGTGTTCCCAAATTGAAAATAACCTCCCATCATTCGTGGCATGTGTTTTGAAAACAATTTACAACTTCCCCATTTTTAGCAAATCATAAAAGACTCTCCATCTTTCTCTCCCAAGACTTGGTCATATAAGCATATGTTTCTATTTTTTGTATTTAAAGAAAAACAATGATTTAAAGTAAGTGATTTATAAAGCATCACTTACATTAATCATTTACAATATGAACAAATTCCAAAAATAAAAGACTTCATATCTTCATGTATCGGCTAAAACTCCAAATCAATAGGAATTGCCAAGTTGAGAATCATAGTAAAGAATAACTAAGATATTTGATAAGTAATATGAGTCTTACTTTTTCACCATAATAAAAGCCTAAGGAATAAGGAGGCAACATTATAATAGTTGCATTGTTTTATTTAAAAACATGGTCATAAAAATGAAAGTTTTCCTATCGACCATTTAGGGTTTTAACCCTAAGTAAGAGACAAGAAAAATGAAAATTCATTTCATTTGATATTGAAACTTCACAAGGAAGTTTCTTCCGTTGCCATAGGGTTTGAGGGCTCGATTTGCAACTTCAATGATGAATCCTACAACTGATCAGAGGCATTTTCAATAGATTTTGTGCAAATAAACACTTGTAATACAACTCGATTGAATCAACTGTGAGTACGCATTTTGCATTTCCTTTTCATTCTTTAAGCATAAGATACATACTTGAACTCTATGATGAAGAAACAATGAACATTTTTCTTCCTTGTTATTTCTCTATGAGTATCTCATTTGTTTGTCATGAAAATTATGATTTAAAGGATTTGAAGAAGACTTTTTAGCAGATTTATGTCTCTCTTCTTTATCCAGCAGCCATAAAAAGTATGAGAAGCTCTTACTGTGGTATTTGAAAGCATTTCTCTCCATTATGTAGCTACAACCATACATTTTGCACATTTGGGTATTAAGCTCTATTGATATTTTTGTTGATCCTTTCAAAGGAAAATTTCTCATACCCCTGTTCTTTAACACTTTTAGAATTCTTCTGCAGATGTAAATCTATCCACGGTTATATGCTTGTAGGGTTATCAAACCCGCTCCATGATTCACTTCACTTTTTTGGAAATGGCTAAGGCTCGGCCTTATTATCCCACCATTCTTAGTCACCGGAAATATTTTATGGTTCTCTGGGTTTTTCCTTTATGTATCTGCATCTTTGTGTTGTTAAACCCGCACCATGCTTTCACATTCTGAAGAACTAAAATTTGGCCTTCTGGGTATTTCTCTTTTTTGAAGATTATTGCAAAAAGACATCTCCAGTTTTGTACAAAAAGAAAAATTTAAGATTCTCTTCATTCCTGAAAGTAGTTGAAGGACCTTGTCTTGCAAAATTGTTCTTATAACTTATTGTGCCCAAAAATGTGTAATGAATTCTGAATAAATACACCACACAGGTCATGGTCTTTGTCTCTCTTTCATGGATTAAAACCTTGAAGGCTCTGTTGATGATCTGAACTATCAGCAACTGGTCTTTACATAACCTTGCTTTTATAAAAAATTATTCACAAACTTTATTACTGGCACAAAGTATCCAATGAACTTCTTCAAAGAGATTGATAACACCGTTCATTGTGATTACAAAAAATTCATTACAAGCTAGTATCAGTTGTATCTTTTGATGTGTAGTTGAATGATGTACAATTTTGTTGTCACTATGAGGTGAAACTGAGTTATTGGAGTCATTGTAGCACTTCATTAAGCTTCACTATCATGCTGCAATGCTTGATGAATCACATAGTTACTTGCAAAATGTAGCCATATTTTATCTTTATTATTAAAACCTATTGACTCCATCTTCTCTTGATTATTTCATCAAAGTGTAATTATGAGACACTTTTCCTTTGCAGTACAAAATCCGGAGATCAAAATTTTATAATATTTTTATGTCGTTTGAGCTCCTACTAACGGTACCCACTCCATGGTTATAAACATCAGAATCCAGACTCAAATGATAATAATCCTTTTCATTGTACAGTCTTCCTTATTCATGAAAAACACTTGCCAAAACTCCTATAGCTTACTGCCTTTAATATGCATTGCTCTTTTGCTGAGAACCGTGTCATGAATATCTTTAGTTGTATTATTTGATTTGATTATTGTTGTAGCTTAATTTCTCCATGTTCCTATCATCATGTTTGATCTTTATTGTTTCATTGTGGTTCCATTGTGCAATTGCTTATTATTTAGACCAGTGAATTTATTAATTCACTGTTGTGAATGATAAACCCCTTCTTGAGTGGACCACCATGAAATGAGAAAGATTTTTGTCTCTGCCTTTTGCAAGCCTACTGCGAATTTTTCTTTATGGCCTGCACTGGTACCTTCGCTTCATTTACATTTGAATACTTACTGTTTCAATTAGCAAACATTGTTATTGTAATATGCAATGAATGCACTGAAATTCACCTAAAGTTGTGCATATTTAATGAGTTGGGCTCAACCCTTGTGGGAGCCACATTTATCTCCACTCATTTGATCTGAAAATAATTGCACTTGTAGCTGCACATGGAACAAACAAGTTAGAAAAAATGACTGTCTTTTGTGTGTACGTTGACCAAATGGTTTTCCTAGACACCTAAGGCATTCATTAATCTTTGATGCACATGGAGATGAGTTAATACATGCATAGGTGGATGATATAAATAATCGTGTATGGTTATGACCTTTCATTGCTTAGAGTATAACTCTAATACATTGCTTGACTACTGCATGAACAAGAGCACGTGGAAATTAGGAAGGACAAGCAACGAGGACAACACCGAAGTGAGACAAACATTAACCATTCATTCAGGCAATGATCGGTCATCCCACTTACATGCACATTTATTTTCCTTTATTTATTCGTGTATTAATTTATCTTTATTTGTATAAAGGAAAAGTTAGTCTCATGGCTTGCTGTGTGAGACACATGTATCTTATTACATTCAATAAAGATTACATTTTCAGAAAGATTGTAAAATCTTTTATGTCTCATTCACTTGTATGAATGTAATACTTTTGTATTCTTGTAATCTTGTAAAGTTGTTTTATTTGTATAATTGAATGTAACATAGAAATTTTAAAATGTACCATTCATTTTGAAACATAGATAGCTTATCTTGATTGAGCCTATAGGTGAAAATCTGGTAACAATTTCGTCAAGTGATCCTGAAGGTGACATCTTTTGATCTAGTGAACTATCCCAGATCTACAAAGAGGTCGTCACATAGCAAGTGGAGGATGCCAACTTTTCCAAAGCCTCAATGTATGTCATTTGTGATACACAGCTGACCATTGATAATCTCAACATGCATCTTTGCGAGCGCAAGAAAATCCATTCATCTGCCAGAAGGTCGATCACAAGAGTTCACACCCTTGTAGATTACACAGTCGGCCTAGATGATGCATTCATACATGAGACCAAGAAGAAGTATGAAGACTTCCACGCCCAAAGCAAGGAACCGTGAAGACTCTTGATCTCTAGTGTTGAATATTTTGATGCTTCCCTTTATGCATCTTGTAAATAGTTTTCAACATCTTAAATGTCTTTTTAGCAAATGTAATTACATGTAAAATATGAGATGTAGTTCCACAAAGATGGACAACATTTTGACTTAGTCACAGTTAGGTGAGATTTTCATAAATTAGCTCACCGCCTTTCCTAATTTACTCAACTACTTCCTAGATTTAGCTCTTCTTTTCCTCTTTTTATAAATAAAAGAGATTTCTATTGTAATCTTTATCTTGCAGACATTTGCACAAAGTGCTACCTTTTGAAGCATTTGTGAAACTTTGTGTTCATGTTTGTGAATGAAACTCGAACAATAAAGAAGAGAATTGGTATACCAAACTTGTGTCTGGATAATCTTGTGGATGATCATATTGTAGTGGTTAGCAGATGAGATCTAAAGGGCTTCAAATATATTTATCTAAACTAAAGGTTATAAATTCTTTATTTGAATTTATGTTTGGATACTATTGAATGATCTACAAGACTTGTGTCTTGTACTGTTCATACTATTGAGAATTGTTGTATCTAATATTCCGTGTGTTTCTACTACAACAAATGTTACAATTCTCACAATCCATGAAAGCTATGGAACGACTTTGTACCTTCGTAAGTTTTTCTTTCTTATTTTATTGTTTATTATTATCATATTTGGTATCTCTAAGCTTTGTTTTGACAAGATAGAGATATTGGTACACGCTTGTTTTAGTTTGCTGTTATTTTAACGTAATCCGCTTGACTGTAGCATTGTAAACATCTTCTTTGAAAAGAAAAGAGAAGTAGGACAACCCCAACCCCTCAGCTTCCCCATTTCTGCAGAATCAGAGTGTGCTACTTGTCTTTAATTAGTTTTACCTTAGCTTCATAGCGTGAAGAAGGGTATATCTCACACAATTGTGGTTGAAATCTAGGTTGTGTAATCTATGAAAAGGTGATTACATAATTTTTACCCAACAAACTCCCACCTCTTCTTGAGGGTGTCGTGAAGGATGTAGTCACTTAGTGTATGACAATCAAGATGCCTATTCCCCAGCTTCTCTTGTAAGGAGAGATCATGCTCAGTAGAGCTGGTAGTGGTGACAGAAATACAAGATGGCTTGATTCCGACAAATTTTATTGACTGGTTTTTAATATTTCTCCCATTCATATGGTTTAAGAAGATAATGTTAAATATGGTAATGATGGATGGGACCCTTTATGGACACTTTAGACCCCTCTAATGTATTGGGCAAGACGGTTGATCAAGATCTCCTCCTCCTTTTGCTCTTTCTATTGTCGCTTAAGGACTGATATTTATTATTATGTTTTATGTTGTGAATTGTAGTCCCTTATGGACTTTAAGGGTGTGACTATTTCCACCTTTTTTTTGTGAATATGTGTAACACTAATTTATAATTTACAATAGAGAAGCTATTCATAAAAATAAACTTTTCTGCATTACTATCCTGACTAATAGAGAAATGTTGAAAGCAGCTAGAACTGTTTGCCATCCTTGATGTATGCTTGCCCACTGGTTGAGCTCGAATGCAATCTCACTAACCTAGGTCATCCTCTGTACTCCCAAAAGAATTGGACGGTTCCTTTCCTCTTATGAATGTTTAAAAACCTAAAGCACTCACCTCTACACACACAACAAAAGGGTTTGCCCTACTCGAATAGGTGTTGGCTCTTTGGGAATTCCCAAAAACCATTCATAGATTGGGAAATATCATTTAAGACCAAAATAAAAAATAAAAAATGGGAACCATACCATGCTTCACGTGGCCCTTGCAATTTTACAAGCATTTGCTTCATTTCCAAGTCTTCTAGGCATTTTTTATTTTATTTTTCTAAATCCGCTGTAAACATTTAGTTAATTTGTTTCCAACTAAATTATCTATTACTTTTGTCATTTATTTTTATTTAACAACTGGCTTGATCTATACCCAATATTTGGATTAGATCTAGATCTTGAACATATCCTTATTATGTGTTTCCTAGTTTTTGGTTCCAATGCTAGTTGCAACGTGGATTTGAACATAGAATATTTGAGATTTTTAAAAGTCGTTAAGAAAACAGAGCATGCAAAAAGTTTCCATAAACAAGTATTAAAAAACTACAGAGTGTCATGCTCCTCTTTTCCCTTGATTTAAAAAAGAAGAAAAAAATGAAAATGCTAACGATATATACACATTTAAATATGAATCGATAAGGATCGACATCCTTTTGAGAATACGTTGTCATGATATATAGGAATGTTACTCCAGATTTTTAGTGTATACCTCTGATTTGTATGTCTTTAACACTTTAATTTCATTTTGAATTATGGACTTTAAGATCTCTAGGCTTTATCCTGCAATCTGTGCAAATTAAAATAGAGCCTCAATACAAATTTGTAATCTGATTAAAGTACAACCTAAGGAATAGGAATTAGCATTTCTGTCACAATAATTTTATGTATGCTGCTCTACTCTAAATTATTACAGTTCCCTGATTTCATAAAAGAAGAGATACATTCGTACTACCATAGGTAATTCGTTATGTTTGTACAAAAAAGATAGAAAAATACAAGTTTGCACTAAATAATCTCTTACTGAAGTCTTTCAGATTTCAGAACCCTTGTAATCGAACTCCCTTCACAATAACCGTCAAGATGTATTCGTTGGTGTAACTTTCCTCACCAATCTTGAAAACATGTCATGCCTCAGATTGGAATGAATGAAATCGAGTACAATTTAGAATCTAGTGATATATTTATAGTGTTAAAAAAGAATAGTGTGTTTTCACCAAGAAGCATTTTGGTTCTCCAAAACAAAGCATTGGAGCTAATTTACATAGTGAGTTTGTTTATTTCATTCATGATAAAAATGAGGGTTGCTCTATCGAGTCACCTAACAGAGTCCACGATTTGAAAAACCTAAGGTTACATCTTACAATGAAAAACAAAGCAAATGAATGAAGTTTGAAGTGTGGAGACCAATAAAAGAAAATCTAGCTCGAGAACCCGTTTATTTATAAGCCAAACTTAGGTTAGGCCATTTTCTGCTTTCAAACGATAATTGACATTTGAATTCCTAAAGTCCTAGGAGATTTCATTGCGTGAAGCCTCCCACAATTGCTCCTCAATGCCTAGCTTTTGTAGTTCCATCAGTCCTCGCTGAACTGATATACCAATAAAATATCTTAGCCCAATGTAATAAAAAAATTCTTAACAAAGTTTGTAAATTCAAACACTTTGAAAGAAGTACCATGATCACAGTATTTTGAGAGGAAAAAGAGCCATAAGCCTGCTAACATGAAAGCCAAAACACAATTACCATCAACTACATCATGAGATGTTGGTGACTGATTATTCCGACTAATCCAGTATTGAAGCCTTTCATAAGCAATATCTTCCACTTTGTGAAGTTTAGCTCTTCGCCAAAAATATATCAGCCATGCCTGATAGTACAAAAGCAAGTAAATAATCTATCAATTGGAAAGCCTAGTTGGTTTCAATTGAACTTTGATTAATCCAAGTATTTTTTCTTTAATTGGATATAAAATATAAGTATAGGGTAGGGGCAGACGTAAGCAATAGTTCCCAGTTCCCACCTAAGAAATCAATTCTATTGATAAAAGATGAAATTAGGCATAGCATGTTGATTCAATGCAAACAAAAGCACATATTCCCACTCTATTAGTTAACAAGATCTCCCCACACATGCTAAAAGATGAAATTAGGCATAGCATGTTGATTCAATGCAAACAAAAGCACATATTCCCACTCTATTAGTTAACAAGATCTCCCCAAACATGCTTCCGGTGAGTGCTACACATCAAAACATAAAAAAATGCCAACATTACCAGGGCTGATTCTAAAAGGCACTTTCAAGAATGTAACACTTAGAATGAAGGAAAAATAATGTTAATTAGATCTACCTCAACTCTATGCCACAAAAAAAATTAGAATACAAATTGAAAAGAAAGAAACAGAAACAAAGATTTAAGAGGATCCCCGAGGACATACCATTTTAACCTAAAATTGATTGAATATTTCAATAATAATTATCATAGTAGCACAAATTTCTGACCAAAAAAATTCAAAAAATTGAGGTATGCTGATATATTTTGTAGAAACCCTAGTTTCCCCGTTTTCTCTGAATCTGACTGTTTTTATGGTTTTTGAAGTTTTTTGGTTTTTTTGACTGTTTTGTGGTTTTTGAGCATAAATGCAATAATGCGATTTTGCAAGAAATAGGAAATAAATTCTATAAAAATTAATCAACTCTGGAAACAATAGTATCTAATGCAAATACGGATGTCAGTCTATTAATTAATCTTCTGAGACGATTACAATAAAGATCCAATGACATGCAATCTAAAAAGCAATGATTTTTATTAAAGAACCTTGTATTAGCAGCAAACTGGAAATAACCAGATCTGGTACGGCTGCAATAAATGAACCCTTCTCCCTCTGTCTAATGCTTGCAGAATGATCCAGACACTGAGGCGCCTCCCAGAATAAAGATAGAGAACCAGAGTGAAAGGCGTTTTGCACAAGATGTAAGTACGGCCTGAAGATGAAGAAGTACGGCCTGCAGCAAAGGTACGGCCCTGTCACAGCAGCAAGTACAATGGTACGGCCTCTTGGAAACAATGTCCAGACTCCAATATAATATGCGCCTTGATGAAGAATGGCTACTGGATGAAAACCTAATAAAAAAACTCTGAAGGTAAAAGATCTCTGGATGCTCTATAATTTCTTCTGGATGAAGAAATTCCTTTGCCTGGGCAATAAATCGGATGATATTTCACACCCTCTGAATCGCTTTCACTGGAGATGGCTCGTTCCCCAAAGCTCTGAGACTGAAACCCTTGGCTTCCGTGCTCTTGACGAAACTTGATCAATTTTCAATAAACAATGACATAATGGCTCGAATTTCCAAGCAAATGCCTTATACTCATGAAAAGTGCGAATTCCTTAAAGATAGGGAATCATTAAAAATTCGACTTCTCTTGTTTAATTAATTCAATAGTCTCTAGCCAAATTTTTAATTATAAATTTAATCGTCAAGTGGCCCCCTTCCATGATGGGCAACCCCTTCATTAATCCACTTAAGTTATAATATTAAAATATTATAACTTTATAACATATGCTCCAAAAATAATTAATATTTAATTAATCAATTAAATATTAATATCTCCCTCGAAATGAGTCCGATTTACGAACCGTCTAAAGCTGGTGACGAAGTGGATGATTCCGCACCTGATCAATCCATACTGCTAAAAATAGCAGGGGTGCCTCACTGAGTGCTGAATACTGCTAAAAATAGCAACTCAGGCTAAAAGTGTCCGAATGAGCCCGAACGAAAGCCAACTGAGCAAATACTGACAACTGAAGCTGAGCCAAGCTCCAACAAGACCCTCTATCCAATCTATCAGCCTACGAGGGTCGCATAATAGGCTAATCCTGTACTCTGAGAGATGTCAACTAGAAGGGGACATGACATATTTTCACAAATTATGCATTTGCTATTCCATCTACGTGAAACCTATATGATTCCACCTGCAATCAACTAGAATAGATATTTCACTACTGAAATTGATACCCTAAGGGCTTCTGTCCTAGGGTTTGCTTAAGCTCAAAGCTCAAACTCCACAATAGAGAAAATAAACAAGCATATATAAATGATCTCTCAAATAACCTTTTATATTTTCCCAAAGACTTTCTTGGAGGTGCTTTTAATTCAATGTAGTATTTAAAACACTTTTATAAACTGAATTTATAATATATTCTATTTTTAAAACATTTGTTACTTATATAATTAATTAAGTAAAATCATTCATAATATTTGCTTTATTGGATAACTTTAATTAATTCCCTGATATGGCCCAAAATTAGTCTATAGGAAATAAATAGGCTAAACGGGAAATTTTTTGCTACTCCATGGAAGGGGACATTATAGTTCTCCCTTCTTGAGATTGCTTGTCCTCCAACAACCGCAGATCCGGATGCTGTAAAATCTATTCACCTTCCCACGTAGCATCCTCTAAAGGCAAGTTCTTCCATCTAATGAGATACTACTAAAGCATTTTGCTTTTCAATATCTTCTCTCGGACATCTAGGATAACATTAGGAATAGAAACCAATATACCCTCCTCATCCAATGGTGGAAGCTCTGGTGATGAAGTGATGTGCTGCTCGAGTGCCTTTTGAGGCAAGAAATGTGCAACACATTATGAATTCTACTATTTTCAGGAAAGTTTAATTCATAAGCTACTTTACCAACTCACCGTGCAATCTTGTAAGGGCCATAGAAGTGAGGCTTTAGCTTCTTAGCACTATTCTTCAAAGAAGATTGTCTGTAAGGCTATAGACACAAGAAAAATAAATCTCCCACCTCAAAACTTCTCTCAACTCTGTGCCTATCCACAGATTTTTTGCTGATTTTGTGCATTTTGAAGGTTATCCCTAAGTGACTTAAGGATTTCATGACTCTCATGTATCCAATTCTTCACCTTAGGAGCTTTGTTGTCCCCAAATGCCGAGTCTATGAAAGACATAGCATCATAACTGTACAATGCTTTGAAGGGAGTCATCCCAATTGACATATAGTAGGTGGTATTGTAACAATGCTCATCCAAATGCAAACACCTAATCCAAGCCTTCTACGGCCCCACAACACAATTGCACAAGTATCCTTTGTAATGGACCCGTTTTTGGGTCATCTTGCTTTGTAGTTGGAGATGGTTTTCTGGGTTTTTCTCTACTTGATCAGAAGGGTAATTTGATGTTACTAGTGAGCATAGATGGTTTAGAGGAGTCATTTGATGCTCTTAGATGTTTTTGGCTTCTAGTGTGCTCTCCAAGAATCTTGGAGAGGGTGTCTATTTATAGAAAGTCACCTAGTCAGCTCCATTTATCATTATTCTTCGTTAGGATCACTTCAGTGTAGTTAGTTTTTGATTCCGATGCATTTCGGCCGTGTTTGCAAAATGAGGATATTAATGGCTTTATTTTAATTAATTTACTAAGGTTGTCAAATATTAATTAAGATATTTAAGAGGCCCCTTAGTGTTATAGCTTGTCGAAACTGGGATAAAAATGTTTTAAATCATGGATGCATAAAACAAGGGCCTTGCATGTCAAATTATGATTATTTTAATTCAAAGGTCCTTTTCAGAGCTACATTGAGTTTTAATTAAAACTGAATTTTAAATAGAAGTTTCTAGAGAGTCTGGCAGGAAAAGTATAAAAGGAGGTTATGAGAGCTCATTTGGACATGTCAATTTTATTCTATTCCTCTTATTGAAACCCTTGTGGGTCGAGAGATTGAACCTGGTTCAAGTCAACCTCTGGAGGACGAAAACCTTCTAGGGAAGATCAGTTTTGGTGGTGAAATGATTCCACCCTAGCTGGTTTGTGGGGAAAATCATTTAGCTTTTCTAGTTGTACAATTAAGGAAAATTTGTGGGTCTCTTGTGGACACAAACTTGGAGTGAAAGGATTTATCTTCTTTGCTCAATGGAGGTCAGATTTACTAATCATTTTTGGAAAGCATTTGAATATCAATATAATTTTGAAGTTGGGGTTTGTGAAGTGGTCAACCATCTTGGAGAAATTTTATTATTGCAAAAAGGGCGTATGGCTGTAGGGTTTACATTTGCAATCTAAGAGATGGGAAAATTTATGACAGTATGCTGGTTGGGACGATACCATACTTGTGTCTAAGGCTGCAAACATTTCCTACATGGGGATTCTTACTTGCAAAGGGTGGCGTTTCTGACTAAAGAGTCCACATGAGCCACTGAGCTGCTATTTTCAGAGTTGTGGGCCTCTTTCTCTAAATTGTGTGAGCAACAAGGAGGTCGTGAGGGTCAGTTCTCACCTACAACACCATTGTTAGGGTGTTAAATACATGGAGTAGAGGACATATGAACTATTGTGTATTCCTGAGTAGTGTTGGTGACTTTTTTGGAGGTCGTGTGGCTGAGTGATAGGCCTAGTGTGCAATTCTGGGTGTGCTTCCAAGAAAGCGCCTATATTGGAGGGTCTGCTGGGCAGTATTGTGATTGTTGGCGTGTCTTTATGAAGGGAAGCAGACCTTGAACCTACAATTCATCACTAAATCCTATCGTGGAGTGCCTTTGTGGAGTCGGGGTGTTGAATTGTGCGAAAAATGGTATTTATATTGTAGTTTGCTATTTATTTCTGAAAGTTCTCATAGCTGTTTATGCTTAGAAAACTCTGTATATGACTGCTACAGTCAACTTGTAATTTCTTTGGCTAAATAGTGTTGTGAATGTGCCATAATCTGCAAGGGTTGTAATGTTGTTTGTTGGGTATTTCCATAGTCTAAGAAAATCAAATGTCTGCAGATTGTTCATACTCATATTTGGTATTTTAGTATCATATTTTCTAAGAATAAGGAAGTCTTGATTGCTGCTTATATTTTCATTGCAATACCTTCATATGAACATTGTCAAAATTCCATGCATGGTTCGATGTATGTTTGATAAAATGTTTACATGTATCAAACTGGAAAAAAAATTTGAAAATTATCATACAAATTTGAGAGGGGATTTTATAGTGGTATCAGAGCCCAAAATCTTGCCAGTGTGTTGGGCAACTGATCCTTGTTGCAAGTAGTCAATTTTAGACTAGAGTTTTAGTTGAGCATCATGGCTACTCTCAGTGATCAAATGTAATGTCCCCTTCTTGAGCCTGATCTTTCCAGTGACCGTTGGCCTATTCTGGAGACCCGTAGGCTAGTCGGAAGGTAAATTAGGGTTTCCTATTTTGAAGGATGCTCTTGCTCGAGGTTGGTTGTTTCAATGGCGGATTCTTTCTGGGTTTTCAGAGAGCTTCGCAGTGGTATGTTCTTCTTGGCATTCTGAGCATCTTCAGGAATTTATTATTTCTAGTAGTGGTCCTTTTGGTATCGGCACAGTTGACTTTCCTCTTCGGTCGACTCAGTTGGCTTACTCAATTTTGGCTTTGGGCATAACTGGAGAGATAAGTTGGATTATTTTAATTAAGTCATGTTTTAATATTATATTTTAACATTGACCCCCTTGGCCTAGCAACTTCACTTTAAATTGTTTTAAAAGATGTTCTTTATGGTGGGTGCCTCATTTAAGGAATTAATGATATCTTTATTTAAAGATTTATTCCTAGCCTAAGTTGGACGCCAACTTCAAGGAAGGAATTAAATTATAATTAAAAGTCAAAATTGAAGCTTTGGAGAAAGGGACGCCATCTCTTGGGATTAGGGTTTGACTCTGGAATGAAAGTTAGGGTTTCGAGAAGGTCAACGGAAAATTATAAAAGGAAGCCTTTGGTTCTCATTTCATCATCTTTGGTCTACAGGAATGTTATGCTGCCAGTTTGGCTCTGGGATTGCTTCGAGGAATGTACGCCTCCTAGCTAGGCATTGCTTCTCGCTTGAAAGATAGCGACTAGTGGTGAAATAGTGTAGTTTGTGAGTTTGCATTGGGATTTGTGCATTGTAATCAGCTTGTGGATTTTTAGTTCAGTTTTTGCATGTTAGAGATTTTCTGGAATTGCATTTTCCTTACAGCAGATTGTAGTTTTCCTTCATAAGTCCAAAAATACAAAAAAGATTGTTCTGGGTATTGCATATATCCTTTTGTCTGGGAAGGGTGTACCTATGTCTTAAGTTTCAGATTTTTTAGAGATGCATGGGATTTTTAAAGTAAAATCGCCCCTCTTGCTGGGCCGTACCATCTAGACTTGTCTTGGTTTTCGTGCATAAATTAAATAGAGACTTTTGATCTGCTTTCAGTGCCCTATCTTGGTCGCCATCTTATTAGGATCATATTGCATTTCGTCTGGTGGAATTTGATTAAGTTTGGAGCAAGTTGTGAGTGAATTTGTGAGTTTCAGGGCTGCTGTTCGTGCACGTGGATAACAGGACTGTCATAAATCAGATTTTGAGGTTGGTCTGTTTAGTGCAATTTCAGATCTAAGCTTCATTAATCAGTAAAGGAAACTCATATATATTGTTGCAGCTCTATTTATATGTTGATTTACATTGATAGCAAGATATTATCTTTCTTATTGTAAGCTGGCAGTAGTACTGACAGTAGTGGTTATTCTTGCTTATCATAATTTGTAATGCTCAGCTTTCCGTTCAGTAATTGCAATTGTATTTCATTTACCTCCGCCCTATGGTAGCTCCTTTCCCACTCCGGCTTAGAAAGCACATTCTGGGTGTCGAGTACTTTCAGCATTTTAGCATATTTCCCTTTCAAGCATTGTAATTTGTAATACTCCTCCATATGGTCGCCTCAACTCCACATTGAATTGGGTAGCACATACTTGGTGTTGAGTTCCCTTTCAGTACTTGTAGTATAGAAGACCCTCTGACCATATGCTCGCCATTATCGGCGCCATTCTTGGTTAGAGTTCCTTCCAGCTTGTTTCTGCATTTAGATCCTCTGACCAATGCTCACCCTCATCGGGATCCTGGTGTACATTCTGGTTAGAGTTGCTTCACCATTGTTTTGGTTTAGCTGCTAACCTTAACGGGTGCATTGGTTTGTAAACTTGCAATTGAAAAAACGAAAAAATTTGGCTCGAAATATTTCAGTGGTATCAGAGCCAAGATCTTGCCATCCTGTGAACAAACCATCTATGAGTGACAGAGAAAAGAGGTACATAGCAAGGGAAGACAAGAAAGTTGGAAAACAATTCCATCCCTATCAAGCTCCAGAAGGTCAGACAGCTTCAGAGGTCTTGAGGGCTCATTGGGAGTCTTCTCAGGAAACTGATATGGCAGAAGGTGAGAGATCAGTTGGGGGTAATGAGAGGTTTACCAACAACAGAGATGACAGTGGGAAGGGAAGAGAGAAATCGATAAGTCTCAGAAAGAGATTTGAAAAGAAAATGGATGCCTTGATGGACATGGTATCTTTCATGATGGGGAAAGTGGGCTAGAACACAACTCCACAGAACAACTCAGGGCATGGAGGAGAGCATAGTGCCTCCAACCAGCATGATGAACATGCAGCTCGGCCTGTATCAAACAACACTTATGTCTCAGCCAGGCCATTCAAACCCACCTTCTTGGCACCTATAAACACTCAGCCAGATCCTGAAGAGAATGCTTCATTCGTGGAGCAGTTGAGACTTGGCCGTGCGGAGTATGATTCTCTCCATATCGACATCAAGATGGATATGTCCTATAATGACTTTATGGATCATAAACGAAAGAATAAGGGACAAGAGAGACATCATGAGCAAAGAAGATCAACAGTACAAGGGGACTTGTATCAAGTTGTCAACAAGGTTATACTTCCACACTATGATGGGAGTGATAACAGTTCCGCTCGAGCTTGGATACAAAAGCTGGATAACTATCTAGCTCTCAGGCCCATGGCAGAGGAGGCGATTAAGTTTGCTACGCTACACCTTGATGGGGTGGTGCACGAGTGGTGGTACCATGGCCTAGTCACCTTGGGTCATCGGTCTATCACTACGTATGATGAGTTCACCAATAGGCTCATCGAGAGGTTTGAGAAAAAAGACCCTGAAATACATTTCAGAGAACTTGCACAGTTGAGGCAGTATGGCACAGTTGATGCCTACATAGCTGAGTTCCAGAGACTCTTAGTCATGGTCACTGGAATCACGGAGAGGTGGTTGGTGATCCTTTTCAGTGAAGGATTGATGGAACCACTCAAGGGATGGATTAAAGCTTTTGATCCACCCTCCCTACAGGAGGCCATGAAGAAGGCAAGAAACATGGAGTGGGCAGCTCCTAAGGTGAAGTTCCAGCCTAGGCCATCCTTTCACAAAGGGGACAAAGGGAAAAGACCTCATCAAAGACCTCCTTTGAGACCTCAGCATAAGGAGTTCAAACATCATAATCCTCATGTCACCAGACTGGATTGCTGAAGGGGGTCGCCCATCATGGAAGGGGCCATTTTTTATTATAATTTATAATTAAAAATTTGATCGGAGACTATTGAAATAATTAAAAGAAAAGTTCGAATTATTTTAATGATGCCTTTTGGAAAGAATTCGCACTTTTGAGGAGATATAAGGGTTTCATTGGGATTCGAGCTGATTTATGATATTGAATATTGAAAATTGATCAAGTCTTCTTCCGGAGAACGAAGCCTAGGGTTTCTGTTGTCTACAGACATTGGAGAACGAGCCATCTTCAGTGTTGCGATTCAGAGGCTGTGAGATACCAGCTGATCTATTGCATTTCAGAGAGATTTCTTCATTCAGAAGAGATTACAGAGCATTCACAGAGTATTCACCAGTCAGGGTTTTAACCTGGATTTCATCTGGCAATCAACAAACAGAGGCGCCTATTCTTTGCTTCATATTTCGCACCTCTTGCAAGAGCCGTACAAATCTTTATTTGCTGTTCTAAAATCCGTACATCTGCTGTACCAGGCTGTACATTTCTTGAAAGGCCGTACTTTTCTTTCTTGAGCAAATCGCCATCTTTGTTGGCAGTCTGACTTCTGCACTAGAGTCGCACATCTTCCCAGCATCATCTGCAGTCATTAACAGAAGGAGAAAGTGGATATTCTTTTCAGCCGTACATTTTCTTGAAGATCATTTATTGCTGCAAATACCAGGTTTTCATTAAAATATCGTTGCCTTTTTACTTGCATGTTATTGGATCTCATTTGTAATCATTCAAGAAGTTCAATAAATAGTTTGGCATTAGTATTCTCAATAGATTTTATCCATTCCAGAGTTATATGAATTTTATATTCAATTCTTGCAAAATCGCATTATCTCTTTATTACACAAAAACCCAAAAAAATCAAAATACACAAAAAAACAAACAAAAACAGTCAGTTTCAGAAAACAGGGGAAACAAGGGTTTCTACAGTGGTATCAAAGCTAAATCCTGCCATCCTGAGGGTTTAGCAATCTTATGCAGCCACAAGAGTTTGGGTCTCACAGGTATTATACTCGCAGGAGAGCCTTGATTGACAGGCAACAGGGTTCGATCCGGCAGCCGGGAAACATGGCTGACAGAACAGATATTCCTAGAACAGAGATTCCTCATAACCCTAGAGATCAGGACGATGCCGAGGTTTTAGACACTCTCAGAGACTTACGAGCAGGTCAACGGCAGTCTAACGATGTGCTACAACAATTGATGGTGGCAATCCAGAGGTTAGGTACACAGAGGAGACCGTCACCATAGTGTGACGATAACAGGAGTGATGCAGGATCTCGGAGAGCACCTAAGACTGTCTCACGGACGGCAGACAGGCCCACTAGGCCTACTTTTATGAGACAGGAGCCTGATGAGGCTATTGCAGGTGAGGAGCACGAGGAGTTGTTCGAAGACACACTTATGGCAGCGAACGAGGAGTGGGAGTTAGTACCACCTGATGTCAGAGAGAGGATCACCTTTGACAGATTTATTACGCAGAGGAGAGAGCATCACAGAGGTTGACAGGATTGGAGACCTAGACACCAGAATCATGATCTGAAGCATGCTACCAACAGACTCAATCTAGCGATGTTCGATGGTAGTGGTAAGGTTACAGCTCAGGCCTGGATCAGTAAGCTAGACACGTTCCTCACATTGCGTCCTGTTGTGACCTTTTCACACATCGCCCCATTGCAAATGGGGACCCTTTGTTTTTTTTGGGAATTTTGCCTTGGCGTCGCAATTGCTTATCACCAGTCTTTTTTTTGCAATGAGGAGTTTGAGTTTTGAGCCACCATCCGGAGCCAAGTTGTGATTTTGAATCAGAATCAATGTCTAAACATCGCAGACAGACTCAGAGGGCTCGAAGGACGAAGAACGACTGTCGTTTCATCCAGTTCTGACAACTCCTACTTTTTCGCCTTTTTTGACCCTCTGGGCCCCTATTTTTTTAGGGACTTCATTTTTGCGTTTTTTGGCCCATATCGGACTCCCTATTTTTTTAGGGTCTATTTTTGGAAAGTTGCTATTTTGGGAAAAAGTTTCTATTTTTGTCGGGGTTTCCATATTTAGAAAGTGCCTGAATTTCGAAAATCCACTCAGAAGTCCCAAAAAACGAACAGAAAATCACGAAAAATCAATTTTGACGAAATACTGATCAAGTTTGAAAAAATTTGAAAAAATCAGTTAAGGATCATCAAAAATCAGACTTCCAGATCAGAAAATCACAGAAAATCGATTAAAATCTGAAAAAAAAAAATCAGTCAAAAATCACGAAAATTAATTTTAAAATCTGGAAAATCTGATATTCAAAAAAAAAATGGAATGGCAATGACTGGTGAAAGTCCACCCTGTAGCCTCGAAGACATCTGGAAAATCATTTAAAAAGTTCGTTGCTCCTAAAAGGTGCTTTGAAAAGTCAATGCAAAGGGTAAGGAATGTCCGCCAGCTGGAAAGTGATTTGGAAAGCTTTTTATGAAGTGCGCCCAACCTAAAAACATTTGAAAAAATATTTGACAAAGTCTAAAAGTTTCTAAAGTCTGCCACCTCAATAAAGTTTTTTTGAGAAGACTTAGGAAACTCCGCCCATCTTTCAAAAGTCATTTGGTAAAATACTTTATGAAGTCTGCCAGCTGGAAAGTCATTTGGGAAAAATAGTTTATTAAGTCTGCCAGCTGGAAAGTCATTTGGGAAATGCTTTATGAAGTCCGACCAACTTTTGGAATATTATCTCCAAAGTCCGCCATCTCTTAGGTCTTTGGAAAAAGCTTTAAGAAGCCCGTACCAGCCTTGAAGACATATGGCAAGCCACCCTAGCAAGTCCGCCTTAGTCAAAGGTTAAGTAAGCAAAAGGAGAAAGTCCGCCTTGAACAAAGCACTAGATGGCTAGACAAATGATGAACTCCGCCTAGCCTTAGAGAGCAAATGGTTAGCCAAAAGCTGAAGTCCGCCTATGACCATGGCATGTGAATGAGCAAAGTTCGCCCTTGTGTGGCCTAGAATGTGCTGAAGTCCGCCCTTTGGAAAGAAGAATTTGTCTAAGAAAATGAGGCAATGGACAAACAAGAGCCAAAGTCCGCCCTCCAAATGGCCATCCATGTGCTAAAGTCCGCCCCAAGACAAATGGATAAGTGGCAATAAAATGAAGGAACTCCGCCCAGCTAGAATGGAGATGGCATAAAAATTCATGAAGTCCGCCCTATGAGTGGCAAGACATTAAAGGAAGTCAGCCTTAGTCAAAAAGTTTAAGTGGCAAGCAAAAGAGGAGAGTCCGCCCTTGAGTCCGCCCTTGGTAATAAAGTCATGGCCAAACATTCAATAAAGTCCGCCCTAACTCAAATGGTAAATGGCGATGAGATGTAGCAAGTCCGCCTTGGACATAAAACTAAATGGCATGCTATGAAGGAAGGTCCGCCCTATGAATGGCAAGGGAATTGACTAAGTCCGCCCAGCCAAAAGGTGAAATAGCTAAACATTTAATGAAGTCCGCCCTCAACAAAAGAAAGAACGGCATGGATGTGAAGAAAGTCCGCTCCAAAGTGGCATCTAAAAGGCCAAAGAAAGAGTTGAATGGCAAAAAAATGAGACAAGTCCGCCATGACTAGAGAAGTATGAAAACTTAAATTTTTGCCTAAGTATGGACTTTGAGAGATCTAAAAAATGTATGATCGGCCTTGAAAATTTCGCCATACTTAGAAATATTTCTTCCAAGTCTAAAACATTTTGCCCGAACAACTTAGGAAGATGTGAAGAAAATTTCACCTGTGACTTAGGATGGCAAGAAAATAGGGCCAACGAAAGAGGGAAAGTAAAAGCGGACGAAGCGAGATTTATGGCCAAACAAAGTTGGACGTGGCTAGATAAATTTTGGAAAAAAGCAAGAAAATTTTGCCAGAGACTTTGGACGATTAAAAAATAATGGCAAAATAATTTTGGACGAAGCAAATTTATGGCTAAATAAAATTGGACATGGCGGAATAAATTTTGGAAAACGAAAGAATGGATGGCCAAATGAAATTGGACGGAAAGAAAATTAAAAGCTTGAAAATGAAATTTGTAAAAATCTTTCAAAGCTTATCTTGAAAAGTTATCTAAAATAAGTTCGTTTTGTTTTACTGCAGGTGGATGACTACACAAGGCGAGGAAAATGGCAAAGAAAGTGTAAAGTCCGACCGGAAGGGAGATGAAAGAAAACTTGGAAGTCCACCATTGCACATTGAAAGACCAACAGGAAGTCCGCCAAGAGTTTGACATCATGAAGACAACGGCAGGCAGGCACATCATCAAGTACATCCAACTTACGCAAGCCAAATTCAAAATTGGAGACAAAGCCTACCGGCGAAGTGTATTTGAGCACAAAAATGGCCAAAATCTTGAAGGTATTACGAAGTAGCCAAAATTTGGCTAAGTATGGGAAATTCTCTATAGAAAAAGTTCCAATTTTCCTCCATTGCGGCAAAAACACAAGGGAGTTCCTCTCCAAAATTCAAGGCACTCCGGGAAGAAAGACTTAATGACTTCAAGTCTAAACAAGTGCTCCGAGGCAAGGTGAGAAGAAGAAGCCAAAGTCATCCAAGATCAAGCACAATCGATAGAGTCATCGGCAAGAGAAATATTCTAAGGCAAGAACATGGAAAAAGAACAAAGTGATCAAAGAAGACATCCAGCACGCTGAGGTGGCGCCTCGTCATCTTCCAACCAATCAGATTGTTCCAAATCAACATGCAACAACTTTCTATTTTATTTGTTGGTTCATATTTAGCAAAAAGGACAAGTGTCCTTGAGTGTAATTTTCTCATTGGT
>VDFB02151593.1:137633-167118 GCA_007258455.2 Sequoia sempervirens | reverse complement strand
AAATATTTCGAGCCAAATTTTTTCGTTTTTTCAATTGCAAGTTTACAAACCAATGCACCCGTTAAGGTTAGCAGCTAAACCAAAACAATGGTGAAGCAACTCTAACCAGAATGTACACCAGGATCCCGATGAGGGTGAGCATTGGTCAGAGGATCTAAATGCAGAAACAAGCTGGAAGGAACTCTAACCAAGAATGGCGCCGATAATGGCGAGCATATGGTCAGAGGGTCTTCTATACTACAAGTACTGAAAGGGAACTCAACACCAAGTATGTGCTACCCAATTCAATGTGGAGTTGAGGCGACCATATGGAGGAGTATTACAAATTACAATGCTTGAAAGGGAAATATGCTAAAATGCTGAAAGTACTCGACACCCAGAATGTGCTTTCTAAGCCGGAGTGGGAAAGGAGCTACCATAGGGCGGAGGTAAATGAAATACAATTGCAATTACTGAATGGAAAGTTGAGCATTACAAATTATGATAAGCAAGAATAACCACTACTGTCAGTACTACTGCCAGCTTACAATAAGAAAGATAATATCTTGCTATCAATGTAAATCAACATATAAATAGAGCTGCAACAATATATATGAGTTTCCTTTACTGATTAATGAAGCTTAGATCTGAAATTGCACTAAACAGACCAACCTCAAAATCTGATTTATGACAGTCCTGTTATCCACGTGCACGAACAGCAGCCCTGAAACTCACAAATTCACTCACAACTTGCTCCAAACTTAATCAAATTCCACCAGACGAAATGCAATATGATCCTAATAAGATGGCGACCAAGATAGGGCACTGAAAGCAGATCAAAAGTCTCTATTTAATTTATGCACGAAAACCAAGACAAGTCTAGATGGTACGGCCCAGCAAGAGGGGCGATTTTACTTTAAAAATCCCATGCATCTCTAAAAAATCTGAAACTTAAGACATAGGTACACCCTTCCCAGACAAAAGGATATATGCAATACCCAGAACAATCTTTTTTGTATTTTTGGACTTATGAAGGAAAACTACAATCTGCTGTAAGGAAAATGCAATTCCAGAAAATCTCTAACATGCAAAAACTGAACTAAAAATCCACAAGCTGATTACAATGCACAAATCCCAATGCAAACTCACAAACTACACTATTTCACCACTAGTCGCTATCTTTCAAGCGAGAAGCAATGCCTAGCTAGGAGGCGTACATTCCTCGAAGCAATCCCAGAGCCAAACTGGCAGCATAACATTCCTGTAGACCAAAGATGATGAAATGAGAACCAAAGGCTTCCTTTTATAATTTTCCGTTGACCTTCTCGAAACCCTAACTTTCATTCCAGAGTCAAACCCTAATCCCAAGAGATGGCGTCCCTTTCTCCAAAGCTTCAATTTTGACTTTTAATTATAATTTAATTCCTTCCTTGAAGTTGGCGTCCAACTTAGGCTAGGAATAAATCTTTAAATAAAGATATCATTAATTCCTTAAATGAGGCACCCACCATAAAGAACATCTTTTAAAACAATTTAAAGTGAAGTTGCTAGGCCAAGGGGGTCAATGTTAAAATATAATATTAAAACATGACTTAATTAAAATAATCCAACTTATCTCTCCAGTTATGCCCAAAGCCAAAATTGAGTAAGCCAACTGAGTCGACCGAAGAGGAAAGTCAACTGTGCCGATACCAAAAGGACCACTACTAGAAATAATAAATTCCTGAAGATGCTCAGAATGCCAAGAAGAACATACCACTGCGAAGCTCTCTGAAAACCCAGAAAGAATCCGCCATTGAAACAACCAACCTCGAGCAAGAGCATCCTTCAAAATAGGAAACCCTAATTTACCTTCCGACTAGCCTACGGGTCTCCAGAATAGGCCAACGGTCACTGGAAAGATCAGGCTCAAGAAGGGGACATTACATTTGATCACTGAGAGTAGCCATGATGCTCAACTAAAACTCTAGTCTAAAATTGACTACTTGCAACAAGGATCAGTTGCCCAACACACTGGCAAGATTTTGGGCTCTGATACCACTATAAAATCCCCTCTCAAATTTGTATGATAATTTTCAAATTTTTTTTCCAGTTTGATACATGTAAACATTTTATCAAACATACATCGAACCATGCATGGAATTTTGACAATGTTCATATGAAGGTATTGCAATGAAAATATAAGCAGCAATCAAGACTTCCTTATTCTTAGAAAATATGATACTAAAATACCAAATATGAGTATGAACAATCTGCAGACATTTGATTTTCTTAGACTATGGAAATACCCAACAAACAACATTACAACCCTTGCAGATTATGGCACATTCACAACACTATTTAGCCAAAGAAATTACAAGTTGACTGTAGCAGTCATATACAGAGTTTTCTAAGCATAAACAGCTATGAGAACTTTCAGAAATAAATAGCAAACTACAATATAAATACCATTTTTCGCACAATTCAACACCCCGACTCCACAAAGGCACTCCACGATAGGATTTAGTGATGAATTGTAGGTTCAAGGTCTGCTTCCCTTCATAAAGACACGCCAACAATCACAATACTGCCCAGCAGACCCTCCAATATAGGCGCTTTCTTGGAAGCACACCCAGAATTGCACACTAGGCCTATCACTCAGCCACACGACCTCCAAAAAAGTCACCAACACTACTCAGGAATACACAATAGTTCATATGTCCTCTACTCCATGTATTTAACACCCTAACAATGGTGTTGTAGGTGAGAACTGACCCTCACGACCTCCTTGTTGCTCACACAATTTAGAGAAAGAGGCCCACAACTCTGAAAATAGCAGCTCAGTGGCTCATGTGGACTCTTTAGTCAGAAACGCCACCCTTTGCAAGTAAGAATCCCCATGTAGGAAATGTTTGCAGCCTTAGACACAAGTATGGTATCGTCCCAACCAGCATACTGTCATAAATTTTCCCATCTCTTAGATTGCAAATGTAAACCCTACAGCCATACGCCCTTTTTGCAATAATAAAATTTCTCCAAGATGGTTGACCACTTCACAAACCCCAACTTCAAAATTATATTGATATTCAAATGCTTTCCAAAAATGATTAGTAAATCTGACCTCCATTGAGCAAAGAAGATAAATCCTTTCACTCCAAGTTTGTGTCCACAAGAGACCCACAAATTTTCCTTAATTGTACAACTAGAAAAGCTAAATGATTTTCCCCACAAACCAGCTAGGGTGGAATCATTTCACCACCAAAACTGATCTTCCCTAGAAGGTTTTCGTCCTCCAGAGGTTGACTTGAACCAGGTTCAATCTCTCGACCCACAAGGGTTTCAATAAGAGGAATAGAATAAAATTGACATGTCCAAATGAGCTCTCATAACCTCCTTTTATACTTTTCCTGCCAGACTCTCTAGAAACTTCTATTTAAAATTCAGTTTTAATTAAAACTCAATGTAGCTCTGAAAAGGACCTTTGAATTAAAATAATCATAATTTGACATGCAAGGCCCTTGTTTTATGCATCCATGATTTAAAACATTTTTATCCCAGTTTCGACAAGCTATAACACTAAGGGGCCTCTTAAATATCTTAATTAATATTTGACAACCTTAGTAAATTAATTAAAATAAAGCCATTAATATCCTCATTTTGCAAACACGGCCGAAATGCATCGGAATCAAAAACTAACTACACTGAAGTGATCCTAACGAAGAATAATGATAAATGGAGCTGACTAGGTGACTTTCTATAAATAGACACCCTCTCCAAGATTCTTGGAGAGCACACTAGAAGCCAAAAACATCTAAGAGCATCAAATGACTCCTCTAAACCATCTATGCTCACTAGTAACATCAAATTACCCTTCTGATCAAGTAGAGAAAAACCCAGAAAACCATCTCCAACTACAAAGCAAGATGACCCAAAAACGGGTCCATTACAAAGGATACTTGTGCAATTGTGTTGTGGGGCCGTAGAAGGCTTGGATTAGGTGTTTGCATTTGGATGAGCATTGTTACAATACCACCTACTATATGTCAATTGGGATGACTCCCTTCAAAGCATTGTACAGTTATGATGCTATGTCTTTCATAGACTCGGCATTTGGGGACAACAAAGCTCCTAAGGTGAAGAATTGGATACATGAGAGTCATGAAATCCTTAAGTCACTTAGGGATAACCTTCAAAATGCACAAAATCAGCAAAAAATCTGTGGATAGGCACAGAGTTGAGAGAAGTTTTGAGGTGGGAGATTTATTTTTCTTGTGTCTATAGCCTTACAGACAATCTTCTTTGAAGAATAGTGCTAAGAAGCTAAAGCCTCACTTCTATGGCCCTTACAAGATTGCACGGTGAGTTGGTAAAGTAGCTTATGAATTAAACTTTCCTGAAAATAGTAGAATTCATAATGTGTTGCACATTTCTTGCCTCAAAAGGCACTCGAGCAGCACATCACTTCATCACCAGAGCTTCCACCATTGGATGAGGAGGGTATATTGGTTTCTATTCCTAATGTTATCCTAGATGTCCGAGAGAAGATATTGAAAAGCAAAATGCTTTAGTAGTATCTCATTAGATGGAAGAACTTGCCTTTAGAGGATGCTACGTGGGAAGGTGAATAGATTTTACAGCATCCGGATCTGCGGTTGTTGGAGGACAAGCAATCTCAAGAAGGGAGAACTATAATGTCCCCTTCCATGGAGTAGCAAAAAATTTCCCGTTTAGCCTATTTATTTCCTATAGACTAATTTTGGGCCATATCAGGGAATTAATTAAAGTTATCCAATAAAGCAAATATTATGAATGATTTTACTTAATTAATTATATAAGTAACAAATGTTTTAAAAATAGAATATATTATAAATTCAGTTTATAAAAGTGTTTTAAATACTACATTGAATTAAAAGCACCTCCAAGAAAGTCTTTGGGAAAATATAAAAGGTTATTTGAGAGATCATTTATATATGCTTGTTTATTTTCTCTATTGTGGAGTTTGAGCTTTGAGCTTAAGCAAACCCTAGGACAGAAGCCCTTAGGGTATCAATTTCAGTAGTGAAATATCTATTCTAGTTGATTGCAGGTGGAATCATATAGGTTTCACGTAGATGGAATAGCAAATGCATAATTTGTGAAAATATGTCATGTCCCCTTCTAGTTGACATCTCTCAGAGTACAGGATTAGCCTATTATGCGACCCTCGTAGGCTGATAGATTGGATAGAGGGTCTTGTTGGAGCTTGGCTCAGCTTCAGTTGTCAGTATTTGCTCAGTTGGCTTTCGTTCGGGCTCATTCGGACACTTTTAGCCTGAGTTGCTATTTTTAGCAGTATTCAGCACTCAGTGAGGCACCCCTGCTATTTTTAGCAGTATGGATTGATCAGGTGCGGAATCATCCACTTCGTCACCAGCTTTAGACGGTTCGTAAATCGGACTCATTTCGAGGGAGATATTAATATTTAATTGATTAATTAAATATTAATTATTTTTGGAGCATATGTTATAAAGTTATAATATTTTAATATTATAACTTAAGTGGATTAATGAAGGGGTTGCCCATCATGGAAGGGGGCCACTTGACGATTAAATTTATAATTAAAAATTTGGCTAGAGACTATTGAATTAATTAAACAAGAGAAGTCGAATTTTTAATGATTCCCTATCTTTAAGGAATTCGCACTTTTCATGAGTATAAGGCATTTGCTTGGAAATTCGAGCCATTATGTCATTGTTTATTGAAAATTGATCAAGTTTCGTCAAGAGCACGGAAGCCAAGGGTTTCAGTCTCAGAGCTTTGGGGAACGAGCCATCTCCAGTGAAAGCGATTCAGAGGGTGTGAAATATCATCCGATTTATTGCCCAGGCAAAGGAATTTCTTCATCCAGAAGAAATTATAGAGCATCCAGAGATCTTTTACCTTCAGAGTTTTTTTATTAGGTTTTCATCCAGTAGCCATTCTTCATCAAGGCGCATATTATATTGGAGTCTGGACATTGTTTCCAAGAGGCCGTACCATTGTACTTGCTGCTGTGACAGGGCCGTACCTTTGCTGCAGGCCGTACTTCTTCATCTTCAGGCCGTACTTACATCTTGTGCAAAACGCCTTTCACTCTGGTTCTCTATCTTTATTCTGGGAGGCGCCTCAGTGTCTGGATCATTCTGCAAGCATTAGACAGAGGGAGAAGGGTTCATTTATTGCAGCCGTACCAGATCTGGTTATTTCCAGTTTGCTGCTAATACAAGGTTCTTTAATAAAAATCATTGCTTTTTAGATTGCATGTCATTGGATCTTTATTGTAATCGTCTCAGAAGATTAATTAATAGACTGACATCCGTATTTGCATTAGATACTATTGTTTCCAGAGTTGATTAATTTTTATAGAATTTATTTCCTATTTCTTGCAAAATCGCATTATTGCATTTATGCTCAAAAACCACAAAACAGTCAAAAAAACCAAAAAACTTCAAAAACCATAAAAACAGTCAGATTCAGAGAAAACGGGGAAACTAGGGTTTCTACAAAATATATCAGCATACCTCAATTTTTTGAATTTTTTTGGTCAGAAATTTGTGCTACTATGATAATTATTATTGAAATATTCAATCAATTTTAGGTTAAAATGGTATGTCCTCGGGGATCCTCTTAAATCTTTGTTTCTGTTTCTTTCTTTTCAATTTGTATTCTAATTTTTTTTGTGGCATAGAGTTGAGGTAGATCTAATTAACATTATTTTTCCTTCATTCTAAGTGTTACATTCTTGAAAGTGCCTTTTAGAATCAGCCCTGGTAATGTTGGCATTTTTTTATGTTTTGATGTGTAGCACTCACCGGAAGCATGTTTGGGGAGATCTTGTTAACTAATAGAGTGGGAATATGTGCTTTTGTTTGCATTGAATCAACATGCTATGCCTAATTTCATCTTTTAGCATGTGTGGGGAGATCTTGTTAACTAATAGAGTGGGAATATGTGCTTTTGTTTGCATTGAATCAACATGCTATGCCTAATTTCATCTTTTATCAATAGAATTGATTTCTTAGGTGGGAACTGGGAACTATTGCTTACGTCTGCCCCTACCCTATACTTATATTTTATATCCAATTAAAGAAAAAATACTTGGATTAATCAAAGTTCAATTGAAACCAACTAGGCTTTCCATTTGATAGATTATTTACTTGCTTTTGTACTATCAGGCATGGCTGATATATTTTTGGCGAAGAGCTAAACTTCACAAAGTGGAAGATATTGCTGATGAAAGGCTTCAATACTGGATTAGTCGGAATAATCAGTCACCAACATCTCATGATGTAGTTGATGGTAATTGTGTTTTGGCTTTCATGTTAGCAGGCTTATGGCTCTTTTTCCTCTCAAAATACTGTGATCATGGTACTTCTTTCAAAGTGTTTGAATTTACAAACTTTGTTAAGAATTTTTTTATTACATTGGGCTAAGATATTTTATTGGTATATCAGTTCAGCGAGGACTGATGGAACTACAAAAGCTAGGCATTGAGGAGCAATTGTGGGAGGCTTCACGCAATGAAATCTCCTAGGACTTTAGGAATTCAAATGTCAATTATCGTTTGAAAGCAGAAAATGGCCTAACCTAAGTTTGGCTTATAAATAAACGGGTTCTCGAGCTAGATTTTCTTTTATTGGTCTCCACACTTCAAACTTCATTCATTTGCTTTGTTTTTCATTGTAAGATGTAACCTTAGGTTTTTCAAATCGTGGACTCTGTTAGGTGACTCGATAGAGCAACCCTCATTTTTATCATGAATGAAATAAACAAACTCACTATGTAAATTAGCTCCAATGCTTTGTTTTGGAGAACCAAAATGCTTCTTGGTGAAAACACACTATTCTTTTTTAACACTATAAATATATCACTAGATTCTAAATTGTACTCGATTTCATTCATTCCAATCTGAGGCATGACATGTTTTCAAGATTGGTGAGGAAAGTTACACCAACGAATACATCTTGACGGTTATTGTGAAGGGAGTTCGATTACAAGGGTTCTGAAATCTGAAAGACTTCAGTAAGAGATTATTTAGTGCAAACTTGTATTTTTCTATCTTTTTTGTACAAACATAACGAATTACCTATGGTAGTACGAATGTATCTCTTCTTTTATGAAATCAGGGAACTGTAATAATTTAGAGTAGAGCAGCATACATAAAATTATTGTGACAGAAATGCTAATTCCTATTCCTTAGGTTGTACTTTAATCAGATTACAAATTTGTATTGAGGCTCTATTTTAATTTGCACAGATTGCAGGATAAAGCCTAGAGATCTTAAAGTCCATAATTCAAAATGAAATTAAAGTGTTAAAGACATACAAATCAGAGGTATACACTAAAAATCTGGAGTAACATTCCTATATATCATGACAACGTATTCTCAAAAGGATGTCGATCCTTATCGATTCATATTTAAATGTGTATATATCGTTAGCATTTTCATTTTTTTCTTCTTTTTTAAATCAAGGGAAAAGAGGAGCATGACACTCTGTAGTTTTTTAATACTTGTTTATGGAAACTTTTTGCATGCTCTGTTTTCTTAACGACTTTTAAAAATCTCAAATATTCTATGTTCAAATCCACGTTGCAACTAGCATTGGAACCAAAAACTAGGAAACACATAATAAGGATATGTTCAAGATCTAGATCTAATCCAAATATTGGGTATAGATCAAGCCAGTTGTTAAATAAAAATAAATGACAAAAGTAATAGATAATTTAGTTGGAAACAAATTAACTAAATGTTTACAGCGGATTTAGAAAAATAAAATAAAAAATGCCTAGAAGACTTGGAAATGAAGCAAATGCTTGTAAAATTGCAAGGGCCACGTGAAGCATGGTATGGTTCCCATTTTTTATTTTTTATTTTGGTCTTAAATGATATTTCCCAATCTATGAATGGTTTTTGGGAATTCCCAAAGAGCCAACACCTATTCGAGTAGGGCAAACCCTTTTGTTGTGTGTGTAGAGGTGAGTGCTTTAGGTTTTTAAACATTCATAAGAGGAAAGGAACCGTCCAATTCTTTTGGGAGTACAGAGGATGACCTAGGTTAGTGAGATTGCATTCGAGCTCAACCAGTGGGCAAGCATACATCAAGGATGGCAAACAGTTCTAGCTGCTTTCAACATTTCTCTATTAGTCAGGATAGTAATGCAGAAAAGTTTATTTTTATGAATAGCTTCTCTATTGTAAATTATAAATTAGTGTTACACATATTCACAAAAAAAAGGTGGAAATAGTCACACCCTTAAAGTCCATAAGGGACTACAATTCACAACATAAAACATAATAATAAATATCAGTCCTTAAGCGACAATAGAAAGAGCAAAAGGAGGAGGAGATCTTGATCAACCGTCTTGCCCAATACATTAGAGGGGTCTAAAGTGTCCATAAAGGGTCCCATCCATCATTACCATATTTAACATTATCTTCTTAAACCATATGAATGGGAGAAATATTAAAAACCAGTCAATAAAATTTGTCGGAATCAAGCCATCTTGTATTTCTGTCACCACTACCAGCTCTACTGAGCATGATCTCTCCTTACAAGAGAAGCTGGGGAATAGGCATCTTGATTGTCATACACTAAGTGACTACATCCTTCACGACACCCTCAAGAAGAGGTGGGAGTTTGTTGGGTAAAAATTATGTAATCACCTTTTCATAGATTACACAACCTAGATTTCAACCACAATTGTGTGAGATATAATCTCTCCTCTCAAAAAGGGGAGGCACCCTTCTTATTGCTAATAAAAGTTAAGGTAAAACTAATTAATTATTAACAAAATGTACACTAAAGTTACGAAAATCGGGGGGGCGGGGGGAAGAGGCGGTAGGTGTTGTCACATTCATGCTTCTTTCTTTTTTCAGAGAAGATGTTTTACAATGCTTCACAGTCAATAGTTCTGATTCAAAATAACTTTAAACTAAAAACAAGCAGTAATGCCAATACCTCTATCTTGTCAAAGCAAAGTGTAGAGATACTAGGTATGATAATAATAAACAAATAAAAGAAAGAAAGAAAAACTCACAAAGGCACAAAGTCGTTCCATAGCTTTTCAACGATGGATCTGTGAGAATCGTAACGTTTGTTGTATTAGAAGCACAGTCTTCTTAGATACAACAATTCCTCGAACAACATGAACAATTACAAACACAAAGTCTTGTAGATCATTCAACAATAGTATCCAAACATAAATGTAAATTCAAATAAAGAATTTAACACAAAGTTTACATAAATCTATTTGAAGCCCTTCAGAGCTCATCTACTAACCACTACCAATATGATCAATCCACAAGATTATCGATTCCAACGAAAAGTCTAGTATGCAATTCACTTCTTTATTGATCAAATTTTCATTCACAAACATGAACACAAAGTTTCACAAATCTACTTCAAAAAGAGTACCACTTCATTGCAAAATACTAAAGGTAAAGATTACAATAGAAATCCCTCTTATTTATAAAAGAGAGGGAAGAGCAAATCTAGGAAATTAGTTGAGTAAAATTAGGAAAGTTAGTTGAGCTAATTTAGGAAAATCTCACCTAACTTTGACTAAGTCAAAATGTTGTCCATCTTTGTGGAACTACGTCTCATATTTTACATGTAATTACATTTGCTAAAAAGACATTTAAGATGTTGAAAACTATTTACAAGATGCATAAAGGGAAGCATCAAAATGTTCAACACTGGAGATCAAGAGTCTTCATGGTTCCTTGCTTTGGGCACGGAAATCTTCATACTTATTCTTGGTCTCCTATATGAATGCATCATCTGGGCCAACTGTGTAATCTACAAGGGTGTGAACTCTTGTGATCGACCTTCTGACAGATGAATGGATTTTCTTGCACCCGCGAAGATGCATGTTGAGATTATCAATGGTCAGTTGTGTATCACAAATGACATACATTAAGGCTTTGGAAAAGCTGGCATCCTCCACTTGCTACGTGATGGCCTCTTTGTAGATCTGGGATAGTTCACTAGATAAAAAGATGTCACCTTTAGGATCACTTGACGAAATTTGGAGAGAAACTGCAAGGATGGTGAATCAACAGGCATTAGCAGAAAAAGTAGCATTGAGAAGCGTGAAGTGAGCAAACGATGTTGAGCAAGCGTGAAACGAGCAATTAGGCATGCAAAAAAAAAGCAAGAGCGAAGTAACAATGTTCAGAGAAAAAATGGAGTGATTTGGAAGTGTTTAAGGCAAAAACTTCCAAATGTGTAGGAGTGCTAAAAATCAATGATCCTACACTTAGAGAGATGATTTCATATGTAAGGGCATTGAAAATTAGTGCTCCTACACTTAGAGAGATGATTTCATATGTAAGGGCGCTGAAAATCAACACCCTTACATGTTGGAAGATTTGCATTTCATGCACAAGTGCTGAAAAACAATAATCTGACATGTTTTGGAAGGAAATTGTATTTTGTGTAGAAGCGCTAAAAAAACCTGCTCCTACATGTGCTAGAAAATGATTAAGGCATGAAATATGTAAGAGCACTAAAAATCAAAGCTTTAACATGTGACTTGAGTTTTGAGATGTAGAAGCGCTAAAAAACCCCGCTCCTACATGTGCCAGAAAATCACTAAAGCATGAAATATGTAAGAGCGCTAAAATCAGCACTTGTGCACAAAAGACTAACTTTGACAAAAATGCACAAGCGCTGATTTTTAGCGCTTGTGCACAAAAGACTGAATTTGACAAAATTGCATAAGCGCTAAAGCTGGTTTTTAGCGCTTGTACACAAAAGATTGAATTTGACAAAAATGCACAAGCACTGATTTTTAGTGCTTGTGCACAAAAGACTGACTTTGACAAAAATGCACAAGCGCTAATTTTTAGCACTTGTGCACAAAAGACCGAATTTGAAAAAAAATGCACGAGCGCTGATTTTTAACACTTGTGCACTTTAAGGACTTAAAAAAATTTCAAACTCAACATGTAGGAGCGTTGAAAATCAGCGCTCCTACACTTTTGCTAATTTTCACAACTCCTAAAGGCTGGAAGTTGATGAAGATACTAGTTTTGAAGCTCTTCGAAAGACAGATGGGGGAAGACACTCAAACAAACTGTTTGAGATTTTGGAACGCACTTCGAGGTGGATTTAAATTCACCTTGTTTTGAGTGCTTGAACATCACAAACCTATGAAACAGACAAGTTTCGTAGGGGGGTTATCCATGAATTGAGCGTTGCTAGATTCTACGATAACAACTGGCTCTTGTTGGGGATCTTCTTTCAACCGTTCTTTGAAATGAATGAAGGGAGAACTCTAGAATTCATGTTCCTTTATCCATCCATTGGGCATAGAGTTAGGTGACGACAACAAAAAGAAAATCTACGAAAACAAGACACAAATCTATACAAATGCACTTATTGAAAAGGTAAAAACCTACCTAATTAAAACTTGCCATCAATGAAACCTTCTCAAATGAAACCGTTCACAGGTTCAACAAAATAGTTTCCTTTCTTCAATAGCATGCAATGCCTTCCATAATCATTAGCAACTATGTGTAGATGAAGTTGAGGCATTGCTTCATGAAAGAGATGAACAGGTTCAACTACCTCTGAAAATATATCAGATATACTGTTGCTCCAACATGAATCATTGAATGCAGACTGCTCCTACGCATTTACAAATATATCTTTAGCTACATCCTCAAGTTTATCTTTATGCTCAGGTGCAAGTGGAACCTCTGTCTTCCCATTGGCCTCCAACCAAGCAAGATGTCTTATGGGACATTCCCTTGATCGGTCAAAGATTGAATGTTTCTTACCAATTGCTACTTGAACAACTGATTCATCAACCATGGCAACCTCATGCTGATTGGAATGATCTCCTTCATGTGATTCAGATGAAGATATGACTGCACTGCATACCTCAATATGATGTTCACCATCTTCAAACTTGGTAAAATCTGAATTATTTATAAGGTCATCATCATGCCTTTGGGAATTTCTTTTGTGCAACATGTGTTCAAGTTCATGACCTCGAAACATGGATGCATTCTTTTCAACTTGATTGAGACCTTCGTGCATGTCCATCTTTTCAGATCTCAAGACAAGATTGTCTTCATTCACTTGAACTTTTTAAAAATGACTTTCATCCTTTTGCTTTTCATCAATGGCTTTCTGAGACCGCATAAACCAGAATTGGGAGTCGCTAGCTATGTCTTCTCCCTTTTCTCGAAAGAGAATAGCGAGATCACTTGGATCGGAGTCAGGATGGTTCACTACTGCTTTTACTAATGGTGCCTCAAGAGCAAGCCTCTTCAGAGGTGAAGATGACTTGTGTTGATTCCCAACAGCAAAATTATGAGCAACACTTGAAAGTGACCTCCTTGGTATTTTCTTGTGAGGCATAGAAAACACGCCTTGAGCTAGCTGCTTTTTGAGGACAAGTAGTTCATTAACCAACCTTTGCACCATAGGATCCGTCCTTGTGATGGAAGAAAATAACTCCAAAGAAGGGATTTCTTCAAACTCATTTGATTCAATTTTTTATTTGCCTAGCAAGAATGGGATCATCTTCATTTTTTGTCGCCAAGGTATGCACAATTGCAAGAGTAGTTGGGGTTGCTCTTCTCAATAGGAAACCAACCTTGGGGACTTGAGCATTTACAAAGAAACATTTCAAATTCTCAGTTGTAGGTTGAGCAACAGTTGGAATTCTTTGTGTCAACTTGTTGAAGTGAGCAATGAACTCACACATAGGCTTGTGAGATTCCTTCTTCAACCGGGTGAGCTGACACAACAAAGCATGAGTGTCTTCAGAAGGTTTGAACCTTCCTTCAAACTTGACTATGAGAGTTGCCCAGTTTGTGATGGTACTTGGTGCCAGATGATAAAACCAATCTAGAGCGACACCTTGGAGAGTCTCCACAAACAACCTTACTGATACATTTTCGTATTCAACACCATGAACTCCACAAGCAATGTAGAAAGCAGCAATGTGCTTGTTAGGATGTTGTTGTCCATCACCAAAGAACTTGGGAAAGTTCTTCTGCGAGCCTTTAGGAAGTGCATGTAGGGGTAAGAGCTAGACTCAACAGACCAAAAGCATTTCCCCAAGGACCTTGAGCAACCATTTACATGTCCTTAGTGAAAGCTTGAAAAACTTATAAGAAAATAAATTACAATGAAAAAGGAAATGAGTATACTTCAAAAGAAAGTGTGAGGCTTTTGAATGTGTATCGTGTCCCTGGTGGAGTCGCCAAAAAAACTGTTGGGTGAACATCATGTTATCACCTTTTCAATAGATTATACAACCTAGATTTCAACCACAGTTGTGTGAGATATAATCTCTCCTCTCAAAAAGGGGAGGCACCCTTCTTACTACTCACAAAAGCTAAGGTAAAACTAATTAAGTATTTACAACACATACACTACACTTATGAAATGGGGGGGTGTGTCACATTCATGCTTCTCTCTTTTTTCAGAGAAGATGTTTACAATGCTTCACAGTCAATAGTTCTAATTCAAAATAACTTTAAACTAAAAACAAGCAGTAATGCCATTACCTCTATCTTGTCAAAGTAGAGTGTAGAGATACCAGGTATGATAATAATAAACAAATAACAGAAAGAGAGAAAAGCTCACGAAGGCACAAAGTTATTTCGTAGCTTTTCAATAGTGGATCTGTGAGAATCGTAACGTTTGTTGTATTAGAAGCACAAATTCTTCTTAGATACAACAATTCCTCAAACAAGATGAACAATTACAAGCACAAAGTCATGTAGATCATTCAATAACAGTATCCAAACATAAATGTAAATTCAAATAAAGAATGTAACACAAAGTTTACATAAATCTATTTGAAGCCCTTTAGATCTCATCTACTAACCACTACCAATATGATCAATCCACAAGATTATCGATTCCAACGCAAATCCTGGTATTCAATTCTCTTCTTTATTGATCAAATTTTCATTCACAAATATGAACACAAAGTTTCACAAATTTGCTTCAAAAAGGGCAGCACTTCGTTGCAAAATACTAAAGGTAAAGATTACAATAGAAATCCCTCTTATTTATAAAAGAGAGGGAAGAGCAAATCTAGGAAATTAGTTGAGTAAAATTAGGAAAGTTAGGTGAGCTAATTTAGGAAAATCTCACCTAACTTTGACTAAGTCAAAATGTTGTCCATCTTTGTGGAACTACATCTCAGATTTTACATGTAATTACATTTGCTAAAAAGACATTTAAGATGTCGAAAACTATTTACAAGATGCATAAAGGGAAGCATCAAAATATTCAACAATGGAGATCAAGAGTCTTCATGGTTCCTTGCTTTGGGCACGAAAGTCTTCATACTAATTCTTGGTCTCCTGTATGAATGCATCATCTGGGCCGACTGTGTAATCTACAAGGGTGTGAACTCTTGTGATCGACCTTCTGGCAGATGAATGGATTTTCTTGCACCCGCGATGATGCATGTTGAGATTATCAATGGTCAGTTGTGTATCACAAATGACATACATTGAGGCTTTGGAAAAGCTGGCATCCTCCACTTGCTATGTGATGGCCTCTTTGTAGATCTGGGATAGTTCACTGGATCAAAAGATGTCACCTTCAGGATCACTTGACGAAATTTGGAGAGAAACTGCAAGGATGGTGAATCAACAGGCATTAGTAGAAAAAGCAACATTGAGAAGCGTGAAGTGAGCAAACGATGTTGAGCAAGCGTGAAACGAGCAATTAGGCATGCAAAACAGAGCGAGAGCGAAGAAACAATGTTCGGAGCAAAAATGGAGTGATTTGGAAGTGTTTAAGGCAAAAACTGCCAAATGTGTAGGAGTGCTAAAAATCAATGCTCCTACACTTAGAGAGATGATTTCATATGTAAGGGCATTGAAAATTAGTGCTCCTACACTTAGAGAGATGATTTCATATGTAAGGGTATTGAAAATCAGCACCCTTACATGTTGGAAGATCTGCATCTCATGCACAAGTGCTGAAAAACAACGATCTAACATGTTTTGGAAGGAAATTGTATTTTGTGTAGAAGCGCTAAAAAAACCCGCTCCTACATGTGCTAGAAAATGATTAATGCATGAAATATGTAAGAGCACTAAAAATAAAAGCTTTTACATGTGACTTGAGTTTTGAGATGTAGAAGCGCTAAAAAACCCCGCTCCTACATGTGCCAGAAAATCACTGAAGCATGAAATATGTAAGAGCACTAAAAATCGGCGCTTGTGCACAAAAGACTAACTTTGACAAAAATGCACAAGCGAAGATGCATGTTGAAATTATCAATGGTCAGTCGTGTATCACAAATGACATGCATTGAGGCTTTGGAAAAGCTGGCATCCTCCACTTGCTATGTAACGACCTCTTTGTAGATCTGAGATAGTTCACTAGATCAAAAGATGTCACCTTTAGGATCACTTGAAGAAATTTGGAGAGAAACTGCAAGGATGGTGAATCAACATGCATTAGCAGAAAAAGTAGCATTGAGAAGCGTGAAGCAAGCAAACGATGTTGAGCAAGCTTGAAATAAGTAATTAGCCACGCAAAAAGGAGTGAGAGCGAAGAAACGTTGTTTGGAGCAAAAATGGAGTGATTTGGAAGTGTTTAAGGTAAAAATTGTCAAATGTGTAGGATTGCTGAAAATCAGCACTCCTACACTTAGAGAGATGATTTCATATGTAAGGGCATTGAAAATCAGTGCACTTACATGTTGGAAGATCTGAATTTCATGCACAAGTGCTGAAAAACAACGATTTGGCATGTTTTGGAAGGAAATTGTATTTTGTGTAGAAGCACTAAAAAACCCCGCTCCTACATGTGCCAAAAAATGACTAAGGCATGAAATATGTAAGAGCGCTAAAAATCAGAGCTTTTATATGTGACTTGAGTTTTGAGATGTAGAAGCGCTAAAAAACCCTGCTCCTACATGTGCCAAAAAATGACTAAGGCATGAAATATGTAAGAGAGCTAAAAATTAGCGCTTGTGCACAAAAGACTGACTTTGAAAAAAAATGTACAAGTGTTGATTTTTAGCGCTTGTGCACAAAAGACCAAATTTGACAAAAATGCACAAGTGCTTACTTTTAGCACTTGTGCACAAAAGACTGATTTTGACAAAAATGCACAAGCGTTGATTTTTAGTGCTTGTGCACAAAAAACTGAATTTGAACAAAAATTTACTAGCATTGATTTTTAGCGCTTGTGCACTTTAAGGACTCGGAAAATTTTCAAACTCAACATGTAGGAGCATTGAAAATCAGCGCTCCTACATTTTTCAGCGCTCCTACATTTTTCCAATTTTCACAACTCCCAAAGGCTGGAAGCTGATGAAGATGCTTGTTTCAAAGCTCTTTGAAAGACAGACGAGGGAAGATACTCAAACGAATTGTTTGAGATTTTGGAACGCACTTCGAGGTGGATTGAAATTTACGTCATTTTGTGTTCTTGAACATCATGAACCTATGAAACAGACAAGTTTCATAGGGGGGGTTATCCGTGAATCAAGCGCTGCTAGATTCTACAATAACAAAGTTGAAGGAATCCTAGCAATAGCACAAGGAGCAATACCCAAGTGATCCAACAAAACCTATAAATGAGCAACCTCAAGTGCAACTTTATTCACTTACAATTGAATCTATATTAATGCATTGGAGAAAATCATAACTTTAGTATAAAGTGAAAAATTATGATCAATAGTACAACAAAAAAAATAGCAATTTTTTTTATCTAAAGGGAATGCAAAATAGAAAAATAGAAAAATAACAAAATCTCCACCTTGAAGGCATGTTAAATTTGATTGTATTTGTAGGGAATGTGAGGCCAATCCCCTAATAACACCATATGCAAGAAAAAGGATCAAGCCTAAAATACTTGAAGAAATCATGAATCCAGGTCCAAGCATCTTGAGTTCTGGGACAAAATTGGAAAATATATCTGAGAGTCTTTTGATGACTAAAAAAGGGCATCAAGGATCTACAATTCCCAAATGGGTTAAGCTAGAACCAAAGGGAAGGCCCTGGAAAATAATACACCAAGAAAAGTGGGCCAACTTTGGTTCAAGCACAATTAACCAAATTGAGTGAAATTTGGTTGCCAAACTAATAACAAAGACTATAGATGCAATCCTTAGTTTAAAGGAGGCACCATGGGTAGATGAGGAGAGAGCCAAGAATAGCCTTTGCAAGGCTATTAATTCTAAAATGCAACATTAGGATACCACTTCCAATCCTCCCACCTAGATTTGTGACACTAAGCACCAATTTTGTGAGCCATATTAGTTGGGATGGCTTCACATCAAAAAGTTTTATGATCTTGATTGGAAATATGACATTTTTCTTTGGTTTCGTTCCAAGATAAAATATTTCTAGTAACCTTAGGAAAAATATCAAGGAGGGTTTTAACCACCTTTTTGAAAAACCTCAAAGCATGGAACCAAGGAGTCTTTACAAGATAATGACTTTGACACTACATAATAGGAGACCACCAAATATTTTGTTGGTTGATATAGACCATTATGAAAACCAATGCCACTCTTGAAAATCCAAAGTTCCATAGCTTCCCATGCCTGCCAAATATTTTTCATCACAAAGGTCTCTTGAACATGGACAACCTCTTTCATAATATGGATGTTGTGAAGGCCAATCCCCTTCCAAGCTAGTCTCCCAACAGGTTGGCTAGAAAAATATAATGCTACTCTAAAAGATTTCAAGCTTCATTAACCTCAAGACCTCAAATGACTCACTTGGTACACAAGGTTGAACCTTGAAGTTGAGTAGAAATTAAGCCCAACCCTCTTGAATTATGGGGGAGACAACAATACTCCCAAGCCACTTGATGAAAACCTCAACAATTCTCTAAGGAAGCCCAAATAAAATTTCTAATAAGTTTCTCTAATTTCAAATATGAGGCTTTAGAAAGCACCCAACAAGAAGAATAATAGACATGAGTGGTAGCAATATCTTGCAACAAATTTGAAACTTCTCAACCAAAGAGAAAGGTTTGGTAACCCAATAAACCAACTTCTTCTCAATCTAGCAAGTATTGTTTGCCACAAAGGTGCTAGAGAGGCTTGAAAAGTAAAAGGGACACCCAAGAATCTAGAAATTTCACCATGTTCAATCCACTTCCACCCATAAAAATTAAGCCAAAGAGTCTTGGGTAAAAAGGATTATATAATATTGAGCCTTTTTCTATTGAATGCTTGAACCCAAGGCTTTACAAACAATATATCCAAGCATTGAAGAGCCTATTTACAATTGTTTTCCTCTTCTCAAAAAGTGAGAAAGAGTCTTAACAAAATGGCCATTAATAAGTTGAGGAATTTGGTAAATAAATTCCTTTAACTAGCCTTAAGAAATTGAATGAGCTAAGAGATATTCAAATACTTCAGTAACAAGTACATATAATGCTAGAGTGAAAAGGCACCTTAGCAGATAGACCTAAAGAGGCCAAAAATATTAGATTGATGCCAATTAATAGTGAGAAAAGTTGAAGCATCAACAAAGAGCATATAAATTGATTGAATAAATAGAGGACCAAATCCCATGCCCAAAGCATTGTGAGAATAAAAGGCCACTCAATTCGATCATAAGATTTAGAAAAATCAATTTTGATGAAAATGGCATGTTGTTGAAATCATTGGGCCTATTTCATACCTTCCCACACTACAATGATATTGTCAAGAATAAATTTAGAATAGATGGAACTAGTTTTTTTAGGATGCACATTCTAAGAAAGAAGATGGCATAACTTTAGTGCAAGGGCTTTAGCAATGATTTTGTTGGAGACATTAAGCAAAGTGACCAGTGTCCAATTGCAGATATCCTTTGGATTTCTAGACTTACGCATGAATTTAATATTTATTTTATTAATAACCTTTCCTAAGGAATTAAAGTGGAAGGCTTCAGGATAGACATTATGAAGATTCTCCTTAACACAATCCCAAAGGATTTGGTAAGTGCACAAGGGAAACCATCACATCAAGAAGCTTTATCATTAGCCATAGTAAACACTACTTCACGAAGATCAAAAAATTGAAAATAGATGATCACAAAAAGTTCATTGAGAAGAAGAAAGCCAACAAGGAACAAATTGGAGGCACTCTTGCAAAGCATGATCATATTTAGAATATTTTTTTGAGCCTTGAAAACCTTCTCATAGTGCTTCAAAAAAACTCGAAGGATATTCAAAAGTTCCTTAAGAAAATTATATCCATATTTTATCTATTTGATGGCTTTAGTAGTATGACAAGCTTGAAGAGCTTGAAAATACTCTTTGGAACTTTGATCTCCCACTTTCAACCAATGTAACCTAGCTTTGAACTAAGTGCCTCTAGCAAAATGATTGTCAACAATTTTCTTATGATGAAGTTTAGCCACTCATAACTGTAAAACAAGAGAAAGGGGGTTGGCTTTGAGTGCAACAATGGCATGATGAAGATTCAAGGTGGTACTCTCATATGCACAACGATCAAATTTAGTTGGTTGGTCATAGATACAAAGAAAGTGATAAGTACACTTAATGCCCCTATTCCACTAGACAATCCACCCAACCAACTGAGAAGGCCTAGCCTCTAAATTTCACACTTGATGGATGTGGGCTAGTGTGGGTTGATGAGTCAATAAAGAAGTATTAGAATAAAACTACAAATTGACAACTTTGGGAATGACAAGTTTCCCACTCATTATAGAACTTGATGGGACAATGGTAGAAAATAATAGCATCCGACAAAAGCTTAATCAAAAGAGGGAAACAACTAGAAAAAAAGGATTGAGTAGAAATCATAGTGTAGTGAAGGAAATTGTATACCTTTACAATTTCACACTATGTTTGGGTTCCTTAATTAATTGGACTTAATTAAGCTCCTGATTTTCCAAATTATGCATTCCAAAGCTCTATTTTGCTCATTTTCTTAAAGGAAAACTTGTATTTAATTAATGTAATTAATATTTTAATCACCTGAAAAGAATGTGTCCTGGAATTTTGGGCTAGGACCCATTTTTCCCAAGGGTGAATGGGTCCTCCTTAAGTCCTAGGTCCCAAATTCTATTATGTTTTTGGTGGTATTTTAATGATTCAAATTTCATATGCAATTGTCAGCTTTTGGAATCTAATGTTGGTGTAATTAATTATTAATTACACTTTGCATAAGTTTACTTAGGCATATTTAATTCCTAAGTTTTAGGCTTTTATCTTTATCTTATCGAGCTATCTTGTTGCTCAAGATAATATTAGGGTTATGCATCTTTGCTTTTATAAAGCAAATCATATCTTGTAATTTATTGAATTCTCGAATATTAATGTTGCACATCTTTTTGCAATAGCTCTTGCTTTTTTGTTTTTCTCTTATGTGGAAGATCTATTCTGGTTTGCAAATCTGATCATGGGTTTCTAACATGGTATCAGAGCCTCAATTTTTCAGCCCCTTCTCAGATTTTTGGAGAGATTCATTGCAGAGTTCGTTCGGGATTCCTTAAGGGTTTCATACCTTGAGTTTGTCTTTCTATTTGGGTGCTCTTGCATGGTTACTTTCGGCGCATGTTGGAGGAAATATGAGCTCATATTCAAGTTTAGGGCTATCGAAAAAGTCAAGATCGACTTTTGTTTCGCTTGAATCCGACATTTTATGCCAAAGTTACAAGGGTTTGAAGATTTGTTAGATCTGGGAGTTGTGAAGCTTCTAGTGCATTTTTAGATAGATCAGACCTCACCATCAGATCTAGAGCGCCTGAGAGATGAAAAATGACATATAATACGCCTATGTTTGGCGTCAGTTGTTCATGAGGCAAATTTTTTTTACCCAATAGGCCGTACGGCCTACCAGGTACAGGGTACGATTTATTTTTGCAGAAAAAATTTTCAAAAAATTTATGCATATATTAGTTCAATCGGCTTTTATTAAAAAAAAAAAATTTGGCCTTTGTTTGGGCGGATTAAATATTTTGTGGGGCACATATGATATTTTATTTAAATATTGGAGGTTGAATTTTATATTTCTGTGGAAAAAATTTTTCGTCGGCACCATTTGCAGGTCCATACCTGTCTTTTCCGCAGGTTTGTCGGCATTATCCCTGCCGCCCGACATTTTTTCAATCTGCCAATGTACTTTTTCCGGCCATCGGCCCCTCCTTCCACCGACCTCCCTTATCTCTCCGGGCGCTTGTCCCATCAACTCCCCACCGGCATACTCTTCCCGGGATTTTTCACGGACTGGTTTTTTTTGCTGAGCCCCTCTGTCCTCGGCCCCTAGTCACATCCGCCTCGGGGGAGCTCCGCCAGTGGGTGGTGCCAGGAGGCGGCGCTACCATCATGCCTCCATCGCTCAGCCTAGTCGTCGCCCGCCAGGCGGCGGTATTTTTTTTTTTTAAATTTCCCCCTGGTCATATGGCGGACTAGGGGCCAGAGCGAACGGTGCTTATCTTTTGCACCCTATTAGTCTTTGAGTACCCTGATTTGCACCTAGATAGCTGTTTTTTTATTTTGCCATAACTTTTGATCCTAGAGGTGGATTTTTTGAAACGAGATATCGTCGGAAAGCTGGCGAGCCCAATTTTCTGATTGTGTAGTCTATTTTTAGATATTTTGTTGTTTGATGGGATATTTTTCCAGTTGAAGTCAAATGTTCAGATTTCGCTTCAGAGGGAATATCTTTTGACTCGGCGATCCTTTTTCGTCTTTTTCGTGGCATTGGAAAGCTGGTTCAGTCCTCTACACAGATCTGAAATCAATTTATATTTTCTATTTATGCATATTTATCATGCTCTCCTTTTACAATCGTTGGGTTATTGTAATAAACAAACTAATATAAAGTTCCATTAAGGGGGGGTTCTTGCATCCATTATATGTATTAGTGACAACTCGCATGAGTTTATCTGGTTTCATGTTGTTTCTTTTGGCCTCATTTCTTGCTTCGCTGGTCACATCTTTGGTTTGCTTCGGTTCACTTCAATTGGGATTTTATGATTCTTGATCTGCATTGGTTCAGATCTTTCTCATTTGAAGGCCATGTTTTTATGGTTAATGTTCCAGAATCTTGATGGTACTCATCCTATGGGAAGTTCTAGTTTCAGTTTGGCATCAGCTTCGAGAGACACAACTTCCAGATTTGTCATCATTATGGGTCCTTTCATCCTTTCATTTACTGTTGCTTACAGATCCCAGGGTTGATCTAGTATGTGAGTTTCCAGTGTTCCTTGGCATCGGGTCTGTTGTTACATTTGTGATTCCATTTTTTGGTTTCAATTGTAGACAAAATTATCTTTCCTTGCTTGCCAGATTTGGGGTTCCAGTGTTGCTTCATCAGAGTTCTTCCAGTGCTTCTTCGCAGCAGTTCATCTCTCTGAGGGGGGGTTTTTCCCACTGGGTTTTCTCTCTCTTTGCATTTGTGCATGAGTACCTGATCATGCCTTGTTGCCAGGACTCATATTTGCATAATAATTTGCTTCTCCCTAAGTTGCACTTATGGGGGGGTGTTGGTGTAATTAATTATTAATTACACTTTGCATAAGTTTACTTAGGCATATTTAATTCCTAAGTTTTAGGCTTTTATCTTTATCTTATCGAGCTATCTTGTTGCTCAACATAAGATTAGGGTTATGCATCTTTGCTTTTATAAAGCAAATCATATTTTGTTATTTATTGAATTCTCAAATATTAATGTTGCACATCTTTTTGCAATAGCTCTTGCTTTTTTGTTTTTCTCTTATGTGGAAGGTCTATTCTAATTTACAAATCTGATCATGGGTTTCTAACATCTAATCTAATCTAATCTTCAAGAAATTAGATAAACACCTATAAATACAGTCTTTTTATGAATTCAACATCAACAAGCAAGAGGTGAACTTTATGAGATAAAATATTATTGTTAAGAGTATTCAAGAGCATATTTATCAGTCATTTGTAGCATTCAAGATCCTATCATCATGTTCAAGCTTATGTGTGTTCATGTCATCTTGTGAAGGTAAATCTGCATTGTTGATCCTACAACATCCAAGCATTCAAGTATCCAACAAATCAAGCAAAGAAAGATCTAATTCCTTGGAGTGATGTGTTTGACTTCGGTCTTCTAAGGGAATCCATTAAAGGTTTGGTAAGTTGTAGAAAGCAAGTGTTCATTCGCCATTTCTTCCATTTATCAATTATCAGTCTATCAAGGTTTAATTACCAAACATGGGGTTTGACTAATGCAAACCCCCATTCAAAACAAACAATTTTTCCTCTCTTTGTATGTGCAGATTACAGGTTGAAGAAGGACTAATAAGATCTCAAAGAGAAATTTTACAACATTGCATATGTTGTCACCATTGTTGTCAAGCCACAAAAAATCAATTGTTGATTTTATTTCTGACTTTCTGACAATGGAACCTATGCCAAACTGAAGCCAAGATTCAGCATCAGAGGTCTCTCAAAGATTTTTTTGGACACCCTAACCAGGACTCATTGACCCTAGTGTGAATTCGTCCTTCAACAGTGCTTAGAACCAGAATTTAATACTAGGTACATATGTACAAACCCTTCTCAAATTTGTTTGCAAATTGTGATTGCAATTTTTGTATCTTCGAGATATTGCATTTTACCATCTAGGTCTTATTGTTCATTAGGTTTAGTTGCATCAAATCATTTCCATTTAATTCCAAATCCTATCATCCTAAGAAAATAAGAGATTCAAGTATGATTGTCTCACCTTAGGGTTGGAAGTCAATCTCTACACCTTGTAATCTCTTAGTTTCAATGAAATCTTGGGAAGAGGGACATCATTAGTTCCAAAGTTCTTTGTATGAAGGACCTAGGACACCCCATTTTGGGATCTCCCCATTTTCCCACCATTTCATTTTGGTGAACCTGACATTGTACATTATCTTTTCTAATTTGGAGATCATTGAAACCTTAGATCTAGATTTTGCATTGCATTTAGGATTACATATTACATATTTGCATCATTAAAATTCATAAAAAGTCCAAAAATATTGCATACATTCTGCATGTTAGATTGCATAAAATTTTGTTTCAGTTATTTAGATCAAAACTATGCCAAAAATTACATTAAAAAAACTTGTCATTTTGTTCATACATTGTCACAAAATTGCATTTTCATTTCATATCAATTTCTGGAAATTTTGTCACTGAAGAATTTGTTTGCAGTTAGGAACAATGAGCTTAAATATCAAATTAAACATTTAGAAAATAATTTCTCATAACTCTATCCAAGGACACATTTTCCCTAGGGAAAACTTGTCCTTGTATACTCAATTTTCTAAATTTTTTCACATTTATTAGTGTTTGTTTGCTTCACTTTGATGTACCTACAAATCTTAGTTTCAGTTTCAGAAATTGAATTTTTTGTAATTGTTTGCATCTAGTTCAATTAGTGAGAAAAGTGCATTGTTAAAATAAAAAATGGCATTTCAAACTAATCATTTTTGGGTTCTTGCATTTAAAATCAGTCAATTATCATTATCAGATCTGAAAATTGTAAATATCTTCCTCAATACTTGCATTGTTCTTCCTAGTTCTAAATGTTTACTATCTCTATCTAGTTTTTTTTTTCCATTTTGGGTACACTTTTGGTTTGGTGAAACTTGTATGAGTATTACAACCTGGTGTCCTATTGCCAATACTTCAGTGAGATAGTTCAAGACTCAAGACATCCTATGTTGGTACATCTGCAGTAGATCTTGGGTTTTCCAACTCTTTCACTCATAGTGTTGACACTAGTCAACCCATGTTGGATTTCATCCCTGATATCACATGTCCTATGACCACTACTTCTATTGACGTTGAAACCATTGTTGCTCATATCCCTCAAGAGAAACTCAAACAAATGGATAAAGCCTTAGAAAAACTTCAATATTTTTTGAGTACATAATATATTGTTGGTACTATCATTCTTGTCATAGATAACATGAGAATAATTCTTGATAATGAACATGGAATAGATATTGTGTGTAGATTAGCTAATGTTATCGATAACCATATTCCTACAGTGGCTAGTTGTGCTCAAACTTTGGGTTACACCCAAAGTCAAGGAGGAAATCAAATTCCCCCCCTTCAACCATAGCCTCTATTCCTACATACACTCATTCAACTGTCACTACAACAATGCAACCAACCAGCAATATCACTTCAACTTTGGGTATTTTCATTGGAAATCCTTTTAGCCTTGTGAATTCAAACATCATATCTGCTAACCCCTCACCTCTCACAAACTTGCAATTCACTTGTCCTCCCAACACATATACACCTCCACCATATTCCCCTCCATCTCAAAACACAGCCAATGATTTTTTTCATAAACCAACTTTTGCAAAATGTCACAACCCTCTAACAACAAATAGCAACATTGAACCAAAATCAAAATGGCCAACCTTCACAATATGTCAAAAAAACCCATTATCATTGGAGATATTGAGAACATAAATTCCACAAGGTATAGAGGTTCCTATTAAAATTGGCTATGGAGATAGCTTGCCAAGATCTAGAGGCCAAATTGAAAGCACAAAGAGAGAAGATCAATATGACAAGAATAAATTGTATTCCTATCAATTATGCAAATAGAATTCAATTGATATACAATGTATGGGAGACCCTTTCTTATATAGGCAAGGTGAAACATGAGATGTCATAAGATTATGAAAAGTGTCTTAATCTTATGATATGAGACAACTTATGATAAATACCTAAAAAAAAGATAAATCTAGATGTGATGTCACTTTTCCTCTTATGGTTATTAAATATTAGCAGTGGATTTGAGATAACAAATATTAGAGTTAGTATAATTTATAATATGTAATATTATCAAAATAAATGTAAATAACTAATGTAAGCTATAAGCATGTGACAATTAAATAATCAACATAATAAATGGAACAACACCTCCACATAGATTAATCATATTAACACCAAATCATATAGACAATATTCCCAATATTATGGAATCAATGGTTCTCAATACTTATCTTAAAGTAATGGAAAGGTTGTTATCTGACACTCAAAGGAATGGTTATAGATCTAGGTTGTTTCCTGGCACAAACACCCTCGAAGGAACTAGTTCTTGCACAAAACCAACCTACCTTCACGGCATAAACACAACCCTAGCCAGGACACTCATGGGTGTACGTTGTACCTTGAGTTGGAGACGCTATGTGCCCCTTCAAAAGTTTAAATGCCAACCTAGACCCTAACCTTCATTCATTTCCCCTTTTAGTTCCTCTTTCCTTTTTCTCTTCTCCTTAAATGTTCTCCATTCTTTGATGGTTTTTCATGTCTCACATGAATGATTTATATATCCTTTTAAGGGGTGGTTTCCAAACCATCCAACCCTTTCACAAAAGGTTTCCTTTTAATAATTATTTAAATAAATAATTATTCTTCCTTTTTAAAGAGTGTTTATACATATTCTTTATTTATCTCTCTTTTAACCAAAGGATCATAATATCCTTTAATTTATATCTCCATTTTAATTATAAAGGGTTATTCATAAATTTCTCTTTTCTTGGGGAAAAATTCACAACAATTCTCTCCCTGTAAATTAGTTGATGTCCTCAGTAGCATGAGATATCTACATCACTACTCAAAAAACACATAATCAATAATTGAAAAAATTGATATTGAATACATTTATTCTTCAGATATTTCTATATATATTTTCATCTCTCTTTTCTTTATTTCAAGAGATTTTTTTTTGTCAATCAAACTTATGACAAGAACTGTACATACATATAAGAAATTTACAATTGAAGAAACTAAGACTATTCTATATGTTAATCACATATATTTCAATTTTATCAATTTTCTCTCATGTAACCCATTTTCTTTAATGTAAATGTTTCCCTTACATTCATGTAACTTCAAAATTTATAAAATTATTATCATGTGTTGACATACATTTACCAAATGAATAACATGCATAACCCATACTATGTAGTTACTCTATCAACTTTACCATTTTACCCACTCATGTAACTCCTTCAAAGTATTACAATGTGAGCACATAATAATTACTATGCATAGGTAAATGCAAGAAGATGAGTCCACGAAACGTGGAAGTCTTTTCCTTAGACAAAAACCTGAAATCGGCTTCAAGAAAACGAGATCCCATTTTTTAATAAACGGGATCCCGAACCGAAAATGAGATCTTGTTTTACGACCCGTTTCATTTTTATTTTTTTAAGAAACAGGATCCCATTTTATAGAATGGGATCTTGTTTTCAAAATGGGATCTCGTTTCATTTAAGTATAATTTTTTTATATTTTTATGAAACGGGATCCTGTTTTAGAACGACATCCTGTTTTTAAAAAAAAAAAAAATTTGGTCAGATTTATGCTTTTTTTTTTGTTCGAGAAAAGGCTTGGGGACCCAAACCTAGGCCCTGGACCTAGTTTGACCTAGAAGTTGAAGGTCCTAGCAATCTCACAAGAAAATAGTGACTTTGGGCATATGTCTGAAGAGCTTTTTTATAGAATTTTTTAACAAAATTAAAACCCATTATAGATGAGACAATGTAGATTCCAAATATGTAATTTTTTTTACAATTGGATTTTTTTTTAATTTTTCAATTAATTTTTGATGAAACAGGTCCATAAACTTGCATTATCAGGGTTTTTTTAGTATTTTAATAACTTTTATTGACATAATTTTTTTGAAATTTTTGTATGAAAGCTGCGATTTCAAACAATTCTTTTTCAATTTAAAAAATTAAAAAATGATAAGTTTAGGTTATCTTATGCCTGACGTACATAGTGATTTTTCAAAACACCAAATATGGCCGATAAAAAATTAACTATATATATATATTCATTAAAAATTACAAAAAATATGGAAAGCATGCTTCAATGAGTTACAAATATTTTCCCAAAAGGATTTAGAAAAATATGATTATTTATGTCAAAATATGGATGACGTACACATGCATGGTATGGTAAAAAAAAGTGACTTTTAAACAGTGGTTTTTAGAAATGCATATTGAAAATCAATTTGTATAATTTGGGTATTGAAATAAATAACATATTTGGAAACTAGACTTCAAGTACTACATTTTATGATTAATGACTTTTTCAAGATTCCATCTCTAAGTGCTTCAAATTTTAAGGTCAAATGTGTTGAATTCTGAAAATTAGGGAAAACACTTCCACTTTTTTGCCAAAAAATGGACTCAACTTCTTGCACACACCCACATGTCCAATACTATGTGGCCACTCATAAACTTATAAAATCATAATCTATAACGTCAACATACATTCCAAGATGATATTCATGCATTCTGAAGTACATGAATATCCTCTTTTCAAATAGAATCTTAGTCCTATATAATAAGGAATATGTACAAAGTTATTGGGTTGATCAAGTCCAATAACAATGAACAAATTAAAACAAAAAATGATAGAAATGATCTCACAATGCATCTTAAATACCAATAGAATAATAGCAAATTATTACCATTTAGAAAATACTTCATAGAAAAATACTAGGTTTAATCTTCCTTTACAAAGCTAAGATAATTAAATTTAAATTTACAACTATGATGAAGATTTGT
>VDFB02151593.1:89067-137533 GCA_007258455.2 Sequoia sempervirens | reverse complement strand
ATTCTTGTCATAGATAACATGAGAATAATTCTTGATAATGAACATGGAATAGATATTGTGTGTAGATTAGCTAATGTTATCGATAACCATATTCCTACAGTGGCTAGTTGTGCTCAAACTTTGGGTTACACCCAAAGTCAAGGAGGAAATCAAATTCCCCCCCTTCAACCATAGCCTCTATTCCTACATACACTCATTCAACTGTCACTACAACAATGCAACCAACCAGCAATATCACTTCAACTTTGGGTATTTTCATTGGAAATCCTTTTAGCCTTGTGAATTCAAACATCATATCTGCTAACCCCTCACCTCTCACAAACTTGCAATTCACTTGTCCTCCCAACACATATACACCTCCACCATATTCCCCTCCATCTCAAAACACAGCCAATGATTTTTTTCATAAACCAACTTTTGCAAAATGTCACAACCCTCTAACAACAAATAGCAACATTGAACCAAAATCAAAATGGCCAACCTTCACAATATGTCAAAAAAACCCATTATCATTGGAGATATTGAGAACATAAATTCCACAAGGTATAGAGGTTCCTATTAAAATTGGCTATGGAGATAGCTTGCCAAGATCTAGAGGCCAAATTGAAAGCACAAAGAGAGAAGATCAATATGACAAGAATAAATTGTATTCCTATCAATTATGCAAATAGAATTCAATTGATATACAATGTATGGGAGACCCTTTCTTATATAGGCAAGGTGAAACATGAGATGTCATAAGATTATGAAAAGTGTCTTAATCTTATGATATGAGACAACTTATGATAAATACCTAAAAAAAAGATAAATCTAGATGTGATGTCACTTTTCCTCTTATGGTTATTAAATATTAGCAGTGGATTTGAGATAACAAATATTAGAGTTAGTATAATTTATAATATGTAATATTATCAAAATAAATGTAAATAACTAATGTAAGCTATAAGCATGTGACAATTAAATAATCAACATAATAAATGGAACAACACCTCCACATAGATTAATCATATTAACACCAAATCATATAGACAATATTCCCAATATTATGGAATCAATGGTTCTCAATACTTATCTTAAAGTAATGGAAAGGTTGTTATCTGACACTCAAAGGAATGGTTATAGATCTAGGTTGTTTCCTGGCACAAACACCCTCGAAGGAACTAGTTCTTGCACAAAACCAACCTACCTTCACGGCATAAACACAACCCTAGCCAGGACACTCATGGGTGTACGTTGTACCTTGAGTTGGAGACGCTATGTGCCCCTTCAAAAGTTTAAATGCCAACCTAGACCCTAACCTTCATTCATTTCCCCTTTTAGTTCCTCTTTCCTTTTTCTCTTCTCCTTAAATGTTCTCCATTCTTTGATGGTTTTTCATGTCTCACATGAATGATTTATATATCCTTTTAAGGGGTGGTTTCCAAACCATCCAACCCTTTCACAAAAGGTTTCCTTTTAATAATTATTTAAATAAATAATTATTCTTCCTTTTTAAAGAGTGTTTATACATATTCTTTATTTATCTCTCTTTTAACCAAAGGATCATAATATCCTTTAATTTATATCTCCATTTTAATTATAAAGGGTTATTCATAAATTTCTCTTTTCTTGGGGAAAAATTCACAACAATTCTCTCCCTGTAAATTAGTTGATGTCCTCAGTAGCATGAGATATCTACATCACTACTCAAAAAACACATAATCAATAATTGAAAAAATTGATATTGAATACATTTATTCTTCAGATATTTCTATATATATTTTCATCTCTCTTTTCTTTATTTCAAGAGATTTTTTTTTGTCAATCAAACTTATGACAAGAACTGTACATACATATAAGAAATTTACAATTGAAGAAACTAAGACTATTCTATATGTTAATCACATATATTTCAATTTTATCAATTTTCTCTCATGTAACCCATTTTCTTTAATGTAAATGTTTCCCTTACATTCATGTAACTTCAAAATTTATAAAATTATTATCATGTGTTGACATACATTTACCAAATGAATAACATGCATAACCCATACTATGTAGTTACTCTATCAACTTTACCATTTTACCCACTCATGTAACTCCTTCAAAGTATTACAATGTGAGCACATAATAATTACTATGCATAGGTAAATGCAAGAAGATGAGTCCACGAAACGTGGAAGTCTTTTCCTTAGACAAAAACCTGAAATCGGCTTCAAGAAAACGAGATCCCATTTTTTAATAAACGGGATCCCGAACCGAAAATGAGATCTTGTTTTACGACCCGTTTCATTTTTATTTTTTTAAGAAACAGGATCCCATTTTATAGAATGGGATCTTGTTTTCAAAATGGGATCTCGTTTCATTTAAGTATAATTTTTTTATATTTTTATGAAACGGGATCCTGTTTTAGAACGACATCCTGTTTTTAAAAAAAAAAAAAATTTGGTCAGATTTATGCTTTTTTTTTTGTTCGAGAAAAGGCTTGGGGACCCAAACCTAGGCCCTGGACCTAGTTTGACCTAGAAGTTGAAGGTCCTAGCAATCTCACAAGAAAATAGTGACTTTGGGCATATGTCTGAAGAGCTTTTTTATAGAATTTTTTAACAAAATTAAAACCCATTATAGATGAGACAATGTAGATTCCAAATATGTAATTTTTTTTACAATTGGATTTTTTTTTAATTTTTCAATTAATTTTTGATGAAACAGGTCCATAAACTTGCATTATCAGGGTTTTTTTAGTATTTTAATAACTTTTATTGACATAATTTTTTGAAAAACAAATTGCATGAAAGTGTACTTCAAACAATTCTTTTCAATTTAAAAAATAAAAAAATGATAATTTTAGGTTATCTTATGCCTGACATACATAGCGATTTTTCAAAACACCAAATATGACCAATAAAAAATTAACTATATATATATATATATTCATTAAAAATTACAAAAAATATGGAAAGCGTGCTTCAATGAGTTACAAATATTTTCCCAAAAGGATTTAGAAAAATATGATTATTTATGTCAAAATATGGATGACGTACACATGCATGGTATGGTAAAAAAAAGTGACTTTTAAATAGTGGTTTTTAGAAATGCATAGTGAAAATCAATTTGTATAATTTGGGTATTGAAATAAATAACATATTTGGAAACTAGACTTCAAGTACTGCATTTTATTATTAATGACTTTTTCAAGATTCCATCTCTAAGTGCTTCAAATTTTAAGGTCAAATGTGTTGAATTCTGAAAATTAGGGAAAACACTTCCACTTTTTGGCCAAAAAATGGACTCAACTTCTTGCACACACCCACATGTCCAATACTATGTGGCCACTCATAAACTTATAAAATCATAATCTATAACGTCAACATACATTCCAAGATGATATTCATGCATTCTGAAGTACATGAATATCCTCTTTTCAAATAGAATCTTAGTCCTATATAATAAGGAATATGTACAAAGTTATTGGGTTGATCAAGTCCAATAACAATGAACAAATTAAAACAAAAAATGATAGAAATGATCTCACAATGCATCTTAAATACCAATAGAATAATAGCAAATTATTACCATTTAGAAAATACTTCATAGAAAAATACTAGGTTTAATCTTCCTTTACAAAGCTAAGATAATTAAATTTAAATTTACAACTATGATGAAGATTTGTTCGATTAAGTTTTTTTCTAGGATGAAATTTTGGCTATAAAAATGAGGATACCCTTACATTAACAAGCATGTTGAATACCTCAAGATAAACTAAAAAATGACTTTTTATTGAGGATCTCGTCATGACAGTAAATAACTAGAGGTACACAAGGAGAGGAAATATTATGCCATCCATAAATATATACCTAGGCTTGGAATCCTATTGATATATGATATTATTATATTGCACATGTAAAAAAGAATTAGTAATAATTTGCAATTTCTAATTTTCTAAGGGGTTGTCCCTCCCCCTGTAAAACTTTAGCATGTCCCCGTGTTTGACCTTAAAAGAACCTAAAAAAATGGTAGAAAGAAAATTAGAGCATATCATTTTTTTTATTTATTGTTGGACATTATGTTTTTACCATAAAAAAATTCATGTCCTCATATTTGAACCTAAGATAATCTATTTTGTTTAAAAAAAAAAACATTATTTTATTTAAATCCTCCTCCAAATAATGAACTATGCACATATCTTTTGAGGATGATCAATAATTTGGTCATTAACATCCTTTACATATATTTGTAGTATTTGTGAGATTTCCTATTAGAGGCATTATTAGACCAAAATCTTTATTTTCAACATCTTTTTATCTTACCACCTTGATCTTACATATCATTAATGGTTTCCACCAAAATATTAAGCATTATTATATTCTCCTTTCCCAATATGAAGAGAAAGAGAAACATTGTGTTCCCTTTATCATAGAAAACTATTATCAATCTCATCCAATTTCAAGACCAACAATTACATATTCCAAATAATGTCACTAATATCTATAAAATTTTGGATGTGCATTTTCTTACAAACATTATCATAAATAATAAGTTGTACATTTTAACTATCGATTTCAACCCCAATGTTTCTCTCCATGAATATTTAAAATACCATGTGAAAAAATATTTTCTTAATGAAAACCATAAGTTTATGAATACGTAAAATGTTTCTTTTCTTACCCTCAAGCATGAGTAAATTGTTCTCCTCATAAGTAAATTTAGTGCTTTTGTTCTTCCATAGCATACATATATATCGAATATCAAACCAGTTTGGGGCCGACTGTCGGACCTCCCTCTCCAATTTTGGGAGGATTCTTGTTTTGAAGCTATTGGCAACGCCATTGGTTGCTTTTTGAAGGTGGACTCTACGTCTCGGGATCCTGGGCATACTACAGTGTCTCGTATTTTAATCGATTTGGACATCTCCAAACCTCTCCATGGTGATGTGGTCTTGATGGTGGAGGATAGACCTTGGAAGCAACTTTTGGACTACGAGGGGCTCCCTTTTTAGTGCAAGAGATGTTTCTCTGTTGGTCATTTTTCCTTTGGCTGCCTTCCGCAAGAGCACTACTACTTGGTGGAAGGATGCTCTCTTGGACCATCTCATGATGGGCTCTCCCTCTTCAAATGGTCCCTCTGGGGAGGACATCCCTTCCTTTACTGTTTCTTCTTTGGAGGCTATGTCTCCCTAGGATCCTCCTCTGACTATTCCTTCTGTGGAACTAGTGTTGCCGTGTATTGCTGTTGTTGTGCCAGTAGAGCCTGCCTATCCCTCGACAAACACTTCTGTTGATCCTCTAAATGCTCATGACTCCTCTTCTACGTTGTTAGCTTCACTGTGTGGTAACTCTTTGTCCATGATGGTTGTTGAGGAACTGCTCATCTCACCTCACTTGATGGACTTCGTCTTCGAGCCTTCCTGGTCTGTTGTGTAGAGAAAAAAGAAGGGACTCCCCAAAATGCGTCCTCGGGTTTTGGGTGTCAAATCTATCCCCTCAAATTTTGGGGTTGTCTAGTCCCTATCCTTCAATCGACATGTGGTCTGTCGATTGTTCATGTCCTATTTTTGTTTTTTAGTTCATGTCCTATTTTGAACTAGCTTGTTTTTGGCCTTGAGGGCTCTCTGTGTAAAGGGTACAACACTCTATAAATGTTGCTTACTTTATCAAAAACATACATATATATCAACTTTGACAAGAATTTTCTTTAACATTTCTTGTTTATTGAAGTGACCATCATCAAGGTTATAGAGTGCTTATTCCCTCTCTTCAAATGAGAACAATAAAATTATTCTCATGGAAAAGAGTTTATATTCTTTAACATGTAGAGGACATGAATCAAACTATCCTTTTCTACCTTGTTAATGTAGTACCTATAATACATGCTTCCTAATGAACTCAATTGTACACATCCTTTCATCAATTTATTTTAACAACTAATATGAACCCATGAAATTTTATCTAACCTATTTGAGTATTGAATCCAAGTACTAATTTCCATATTTCATTACCACTTTATTTGATCTCAACACCTCTATAATATCATGTAAGAATCTTTAAGGTGATACTAGACCTTATCAAAGAATACAATTCAAATGAGAAATAATAGTATTCTCTTGGGTAGTATTTGAGTCGAATTCATGACTAATCCTTACCTTAGATTCAAAGTTTTGAGAGCTTAGGAATACTATAGGTTGGGTGATTGCTGAGTGATTTGGCATGTCAGCTTAAATCTTTTCGCTTAGCCGAAGGAATTTCTGCAAATATTATAGTCGTGACTTCCTTGAAATATTTTGTACAAATGCGAAAGCATAGAAAATGAAAATTGAATGCCAAAGCTTGAGCGCAAAACAGTATATGAACATCCATTAATGGCTAAAAGAAAGGGATTTGTTTTCGTTAGATATAATGGTTAGAAGCACTCTTCAAATAATATACCACGCTCGAAATCAGGGACAAGGCACTCATGGAGGGAAATGACTACAAGATATAATGTCTTAAAATGTGCATCTTTTAGAAACTTTCAAGTAATTTCACAACGCTTGTGACAAAGTCATCCAAGGTTAAATCAAATCAAACTGTAACCCTTTACCATGTGGGGAGTAAATGGCAATGAAGCAGGTGAAAGGAAAATTCGATAAGATACACATGCTTCAAAACTCAATGACAGAGATGGTTGAGTTTTGACTATGTTACGGGCTGCTGGACAGCTGGACAGGGTCACGGAATACCCCTGTCATTAAAAAAAAAAAAAGACTTCATAATTGATTTATGGAATATTAACACCTCCTACAAATCAACACTAACCCACATGGAAACATACGATCGGGTGCCCCCTTTAAGAGACATGACCCACAATGCAAAAGGTCTCAACCTTAAGAATCATGTTTTTCAATGAGTCTTTTTTTTCTATGTACTCTTGTACATATATTTGGATACAAGCAAGTGTAAATGATTCACAATTCGCAGTGGTCTAAAAAGACATCAATGATTGTATGATAGAATCTGAATAGGGAGTAATCTAAAATGATTTATATATGCATCCTATAGAAGACAAAGATTTCAGTAGAGTAAAGGATAGGCTTTAGGATTAAGGTTATATATATATATAAACAAATAAAAAGATGATAAGTTTATAGATCAAGAATATATATTGATTTTTTGTCAATAAGTTATGGATATTGCATTTTAAGTTGAGTCTATGTATAAATAGGAATTTCTCAAAGAAATATTAATTCTTGAATATGAATATGAGCACACATAAATTTTCTAATAATGCCAATGGATAATATAGAAATACAATTAGGCCTTATACAATTAAGTCTTATGACTCAATGTTAGGACAAGTGTATAATGCTAGACATACACAAGGAGAAATTTAAAGATTGGTTAAATTTTAAAGGTAAGGAAAACTTTAGGATAGGAAGGCCTAATCATTAGGCTCTGATACCAAATGTGATGTCACTTTTCCTCTTATGGTTATTAAATATTAGCAGCAAATTTAAGATAACAAATATTAGAGTTAGTATAATTTATAATATGCAATATTATCAAAATAAATGTGAATAATTAATGTAAGCTATAAACATGTGACAATTAAATAATCAACATAGTAAATGGAACAACACCTCCACATAGATTAATCGTATTAACACCAAATCAAATAGACAATATTCCTAATATTGTGGAATCAATGGTTCTCAATACTTATCTTAAAGTTATGGAAAAACTGATATTCAACATTTAGAGAAATGATTATAGATCTAGGTTGTTTCCTGACACAAACACCCCTAGAGGAACCGATTCTTGTACAGAACCAACTCGCCTTCACGACATAAACACAACCCTGGCCAGGACATTCTTAGGTGTACGTTGCACCCCAAGTTGGACACATGTTGTGTGCCCCTTCTCCAAATGTTTAAATGCCCACCTAGATCCTAACCTTCACTCATTTTCCCTTTTAGTTCCTCTTTCCTTTTTCTCTTATCTCCTTGAATGTTCTCCATCCTTCGATGTTTTTTCACGTCTCACATGAATGATTTATATATCCTTTTAAGGGGTGGTTTTGAAACCATCACACCCTTTCACAAAATTTTGTCTTTTAATAATTATTTAAATAAATAATTATTCTTCTTTTTTAAAGAGTGTTTATACATATTCTTTATTAATCTCTCTTTTAACCAAAGGGTCATAATATCCTTTATTTTATATCTCCTTTTTAATTATAAAGGGTTATTCATAAATTTCTCTTTTCTTAGGCAAAAAGTCACATAACACTAGACATGACAATTAAGTCTTCTAAAAAGATTCTTAGGACCTAACTTAACATGTGAATGTCCCCTAAGTCCCTAGTAAGGAATTAACTAGGTACAAGACATTATTCACACCAACACCCCCTCTTAAGTACAACTTAAGGAGTATATTGTTATGCAAATGACACAAGGATGCAAGAATGGGTCCTGGCTACTAGACAATTGGTGTAAGAGCACCTAGGAAACACTAGGCTATGGGTAGTCTAGGATAAATTTAGTGTAAATTCTTTTCTAAGAAGTTCATGTTGACCATTGGAATTTGAGTTAGAGTGTTTTCTTGTCTTGATCAGGAGTGATCAGGAGGGAGTTTGTAACTCATGTTTCTTAGTTGTTTAGGAGTTAGCAATAATTTGCAAAGGTGGAAAAATGGGACATTTTGCACCTTTTGCCACTTGATTATGGAAATGTCCGACCCAAGGGATTGGTAACTACCTTGGAGAGGAGTTATAAGGAGTTTCTCGAGCTGAGAGCAAGGTTGGTTGTTTTTTTGTTTTGTAATAATTTCATGGAGTGCAATTAAGACTGTGATATTGAAGAACATCTTCTGGTTTATGGTTTTGGATTTATGCATTGATGGTTTGATTAGATGTTGAGAGTAGAGTAGGTAGTGTAATTTCTTTTCAGGCATTGCTTAGTTCAGTAGTTAGCTTGTTGCATCGGTTCAAGCATTTGTTTTTGTTAGGTTAGTTCATTTCTTGAAATTTTTGCTCTGACTGTCAGACTGGCAGAGATGGAGCTCTAGACCATGTTTCCCTTGTACCTGGTGTATAGGTTCTTGGAAACAGAGGCTAGAATCCATGTTTGTACATAAGGTAGAGGTACGAGTCCTTAGGAGTCAGGAATCCATGGCAAAAGACTGTTCCTAGGCGAGCTTGGCAGTGCCCGGCTAGGACAGTTAAAGAGTGCATAGCACTAAGGTTGCAGGGGTGCCAATCTCCTGGTGAACCACGGTGTGGAGAGGATGTGGATTGCCTTGCACAGGCTTGGTAACAAGAAGGAGGCTTAACACAAACCGGGAAGTGGCAAACAAACTGACTGATCTCAAGGAGGTCAGAAATTGGCTTAAAACAAGCCTAAAAGTGCTAAGTTCGTGGCTAGGGCAGTGTACGGACAATACAGGCTCCAAACCCCAAAAATATTCAAGGTGTGGGCATAGGAAACACAAACCCCAAGAAAAGATCCTAGGTCATTTAGAGGTTTTTGGAGTGGTTTCCACTTTTCTCGGGTTAGGAGACCTAATTGGGGCTCAAGGGCTAGTAGCCTTTTTAACCCTAGAAGAGGGTTTTGTGAGAGCGATGGAGAATTGGAGATTGGTGGATGATCAAGAACCCTAGGGGGATGGTCTTGAAGCCATGGGAGACATCACACACCCTTGCATCGAATTAGTGAAGGTTGGAGATTTAGCTAGCCTTGAGGAAGATTAAGGACTAAGGAGAGACTGGCAGAGAGAGCACCAAAATTGGCTTGGTTAGGGAAATGGAGATGATAGTAGGTTTGGCCAGGAGAACCAGGGGTGCCTAACAAGCATTAGGGCCTATAGGTTAAGGTGGTGGAGAGTGACACCAAAGGGGTTCGCCAAGGTGAGACCCAGAGCATGGAACAGTGAGTGTTCCATCCAACCCTACCATATCAACCATGTTAGGTACCCATGTATAAATGCAAATGAAATCTCTCACAAATGGAGAAAAGGAGAAAACCAAGTGGGACAAAAGTCCTCCCCAAAAGAGAGATGAAATTAAAAAATGCTCTCAATGAAGAATGAGAAAGCCAAAACCCCATATGAGGAAAAAGACCCCTCCATAAGAGAGAAGAAGAAGAGAAACCATGCAACCCCCCCCTTAATGGTGAGTCTCTTGCAATGGTAGAAGCTCGACATTGAATGTTGAAGATGATCCAATCTCGTCGAACAACATTCCTCCCCTTAGGAATGTAGACATTGAAAATTGACTTAGGCCTGCAAGCTCTATTTCTTGCCATTTTCATCCTAGCATAATTAAGATACTTAATTATGTTATCCAGTCCATTTTCATCTATTAATTAAATAATTTTAGTTATTTAATTAATTCATGTCTATTTATTCTATCCTGATCGATTAAATAAACTAGTTGCGTCACTAATTTCTTCCTCTTCTTCAATAATTAAACAAATTATTATTTATTTAATTATTTTGTCATCTTTCATCTATAGTTAAATAATTACCATTAATTATTTATCTATTCATGGTCTTTTAATTCTTCCATAGTTAAACAATTATTAAAATCATTTAACTATCCCATGCCACCTCCCCTAATTAAATAGTTAATCTAAATTAATTATTTAAGGTCTAATTTTCATCTCTCCATTTAATTAAATTAATAAGTTTAATTAAATGCTCCTGTTTTCATTTTCTCCAAATAAATAATTTATAATTATTTATTTTCCACTTGTCTATTTCCTCCATTTTCGAATAAATAATTTAAAATAAATTATTTATGCACCACTTGGTCAAAGATGCCCTATCATAATCCTCTGTCATAACATTCATTTCCTGTCATAGCTTGCATATCCCTGCATGTCCTAGCCTACATGTCTGTCATGGCTTGCATGTCTTTGCATGTCTTCTTGTCATGATTCCTCCAAGAATAACATATTCTTGGTGCATCAATTCTGGACCATTGATCTTAGAATCTTTCTAGAAGATTAATCTCATCCACCCATTCGAAATTGCCTTTTTTAATAAAGTGGCAATTTGGTCTTCTTCTTCTTCCTCTCTCTCAAGCATTCAGACGAACTTTTGATCTTCATTTTTACAACACATCTTTATGCATACTTAGAACTTCTCTTAGGCACTTAGAGTCATCTTTGCATAGTAAAATCCTTCAACACTTGTGTAGGACATGGCATAATCTTAAAGTTGCTTAAAGAATCTAAGGGCACTCTTCAACTTGCAGCAAGCTAGAAGGTGTAATGGAGGTCAGCTATGGAGATTGAAGATTTGAGTAACTTTGTTTTATTTATTTTCATGTTTTCTCCTTTGCTCTCCATTATTTCTTTGGATTTTTAGATTTAACAATTCTAACCTAATCAAACATAAATTTCCAGAGATACATTTGGTGAATCTGACGTGAATCTTATAATTTTGTAGAGAAATTGGTTTGTTTTCTTGTTTGTTTTTGTTGTTTTGCAGGTTATAGCGAAGAATTCTTACGAAATCCCGTCATCTTCTTTTGAACACAAAAAAATGGGCGCATGGAATCTTTAAAAATAATTATCTGGGTTTTGTAGGCCTTGTTTTTAGCTTTCCGGAACTTCAAACGGTTTAAAATTTCGTTAAGATTTAAGAAAGTTATGGCTATTTTAGTATTTGTTGTTCTCTAAATCTCGCCTTTAAAACCCGCGTTTTCTTTTGCCTACAACATTTTTTTTGTGCAAAATCTTGGAAAAATACTTTTTGGGTTTTGAAGGTTTGATTTTCAGCTTTCCATGGATTCAAACGATTTAAAATTTTGTTAAGTTTTGAGAAAGTTATCGTTGTTTTAATTTGCTATTGTCATTAAACTTTTTTTTTGAGTTACTAATCCGAGTTGGCAGCATGTGGCGTTGGAATTTTTCGTGAGTCAAAGGCATATATTCAAAGTACTGATATGTGATTTTGCAGATACGTGTGTCGAAGATTTATCTCTCAAACCACTTGTTTGTAATTTTTAATGTAGGAACATTTCCTTTGGTGCTCTAAAAAGAACTCTGTTTGCAAGTGTTTGATTGTGTTTGAACAAATGGTAGGTGATTATGCTCTCACCTTGTAAAAACTCGGTGATCAGAAAACCAGACCCATTTTATCTATTATACACCCTTAAGACTTAGTAATTGAAGTATCCTCTCCCCTTGTGCTTTCAGGCGATCCTTGGTGTAAGAGAAACGGTTACTGACTCTAGAACTTGGGCCTATCTAGGTGGGAAAAGTACTCACCCCAAGGTGACTCAGACCGGCAATGGAGCTTTTTGGCCAAGCTACCCCCGACCGGTATATAAATGTGAATCCTAAGGGAAAGCCTAGGGTTACAAGTGCAAATGTGTCATACGGACAAAGTAGTACTCCCCAAAACTCTGTTGAGCTTAACCTCTTCAGGGTGGAGTGCCTCCTAAATGGAGCTTAATCTTGCACCCCATGTATGGCCACTCGAACAGGGGTCCCAAATTAAACACCTTTGTGTAGTAGCCAAAAACCTTCTATTTGCTAGCATAGCACCGGTCGGTGTGAAGACATCCACATCTTCGCAGTCTGTAGTAGAGGTGATCAATCTGCCATGGGAGTTTCATGGGGGTTGGAAGCTTGGTTTTCCTGAGAAGAGAGTGCACTGTAAGGGGGAGCCCATGCAACCAAGCTTCTGGATTCACACGCTACTGATATGTGGTTGGAGAAACCCACGTGGAATCTAGTGAATATTGTCTTGGCCTAACCATAGGATTGTGCTTGTCTTATTTGTGTTTGTCCACATTCAAACATTGTGCTTGTCAAGTGTTTTCTGTATTTTCAAACAATGTACACAACATTCACAAATCTAGACACAAACAATCGACCTTAGACAACTCAGACTTTTCAACAAAACATCAAAAAAAGTCTCAGCCTGCTGTCAAACATTTTTTTTCTAAGAGGTCTCTGTCAGAAATCAACTTTGAAATTGCTCAAAATCCTCATTATTCAACCATTAGTTTGCATTTTTGACCCTAGGATTAAACTTTCAAATTTTTGATTTCATCCATTAGGTTTCATAATCATCATTTTCAACATTAGCTTGACCATAGCTTTTCATTTTTGCATACTTTGGGTTAGGCCAACCTTATCACAATTTGCAAAATCATTGCTTTTGAAACTAGGTTATCTTGGACTTTGTCATTCACTTCTACCTTCAATCATTGTCACTTTTTGTGAGGCTTTCCAACTCAACAGTCTAGTTAAGAAAACTCACTAGTCATCTTGACCTTGTCACTTTGTCATTTTCAACAAGTCCTTTGGTAACCAAAATCAAAATCAAGGATTAAGCTTAGAGTGCTTAGGTACCCCTTTCTCCAAATTGCATTCATTTTAGTTCCTACCTTGCATACTTTATTCTAAAAATATCCAAAAATATCTTTCATCCTAGTTGTCATTTTGAACCTAGGCCTTGCATTAGTTCCCTTATTAGTCCTCATTTTGCACCTTGACCTTGCAATTTTCCTAGTCCACATTGTCATTTTCCTAATCAACATTGTCATCCAAGTCAACATCGTCATCCTAGTCACCTTGACTTTTGGCATACTTGCATTATCATTTCGTTGCATTGTCATCCTTTATCACACAAAAAAAACAAAAACATAGACTAGTGTCATACTTGCATTGTCATCATCTTCATTTGAGCAATTTCCTTTGATGGTGGAAACAACACTTCAAAGAAATAAAATACAAATGGCAGACTTTGAATAAGACTTTGACAACAACACCAACACCAACACCAACACCAATCCCAACATTGACAATAACACTTATGACACAAACCAGTACTAGACTTTTTTTGACCTGTTTCACAACATGAACACACAATTTTCTGTGAGTATGCCATCTTCATCACAAAACCTTTTTGAACCATTCATACAAAGAGACCAAAATGGACAAGTCTATGCTAAAGACTTGGAAGCTGCAGCGCAAAATCCTGACGTAGCTTCCTTTGTGGAAAACGTAGTCCTACATGACCCTCAGGTATCTAGCCATGCTCTTGAACCAAGGGGTTAAACTATCACATGGATTTGACTTTAATACTTTGAGACCAACATCACTTACGTACCCTTCCTACCAACAATCCATCAGTCCAAGTCTTCCATCCATCAACCCTCACTATCAAGAATCATTTAACGAAAATCCTATCATTAATCTCCAACACATGTCTAGTTATTACCCTTATCCTAACCTTGACAAGGGAAACCAATTGTCCACTAGTCCATTACGAGTCTCCACGTCATATTCTAGTCCTTCACCTACCAATCCCATTCAAGTCTACATTCCTTATCAACCATCTAGCAACTCATGTCAAGTCTCCACATCATACGTTATTAATCCAGTCCAAGTCTCCATGTCCTATCCTAGTCCTTCATCCATTAATCATTTTCAAGTCACTCCCTCACAAGCCACATTTACTCATCAAAATTCTATAATTGTCCAAAGTCAAATCCCATTGTCTAAACTTGAGGATACACGTCAAAATGAGAGCCCAAAGCATGACATTATAATGTCACCTTCATGTCAGGATCAAGGTAGTCCATCCCATGACCCTATCTCAAAGTCCATTCAAGATGTCCTTCAAAATAATCATGACATCCAAAACACACCTATCCTTAAAAAAAATTATATTTCCAATTATATCATCCATGACAACCCCATCTTTGACCAAGACCCTACCATTGACCAAGAAGTCCAAATCCATGACAACCCCATCTTTGACCAAGACCCTACCATTGACCAAGAAATCTAAAACGATCCACTACTTGACCTTTATGCCATTCATGATCAAACACTTGAAGACGACCCTATCCAAATTCCAGGCATATCCATTTTCCAAAATAAGACACTTGCCTCCATGGGACACATAGATGATCTTACTCCAAAAAAAGAGTCTTCTATGGACATATTTGCAGATGATCAAGCTATAGCTGAATCTGGTAGACTCTATGACAATGACCATAAAGACGGTTTCGACATCGACTTGGAAGCACCCATAGAATCATCTGAATTTGACATGTCACAAAATCAGACCAAGGATGTTAATCAGACCAAAGACATCCCACATGTCAACGAAGTCACAATGTCTTATTAGCTAGGGTCATCTATCTTTGTCAGAGCAGGCTTCCTTGCAGACGAAAATATTCCAAGTGACAATGTCCACATACATCATGATGGGTTAGCATCTTTCTTTCAAAACAATAAATACCCCATCGCAAATAGAATCTGTCAGAGCATGCATTATCAAGGTAAAGGACTAGGCATACACGAGCAAGGCATTCAAGAACCAATACAACTTCAGGAAAATTACAGACATCAAGGTCTTGGCTATTCTTCAGTTAGTAAATCAAACAATGTCAGTGGAACCTCCTCGATACTGGGGGAAACCTTGTCAGATACAAACGTCAAAATAGAGTCCATGAGAAATCCTTGTCATAATATTGTTGCCAACACCTCATCCACCCACACCATAAACCATCATTCTCAACATCTTAAACCTTCCCTTTGGAACCAACAAAAACAAAAGTATTACAAAGTCAAAAATGAAATGTCAAAGGCCATCGAATCAGGCAAAAAGACAAGTGGACAAATGAAATTAAAATGGATCCCAAAGAAAAGTGGATCAAGCAAAGAAAATATGTCAAAAGAAAAAGTTAATCAAAATGTGGAGCCACAAGACAAGAGGACTCTCATGTGTAACACATGTCCACCTCTTTCAAAATGGTCATCAAGAAAGGCATCTAAAGGTGTTGGTTCCAAATGCCATCCCTCCAAAATATGTCATCCATCATACCAAGTTTGGAAAATAAAAAGTGATTCATTCAAACGTCCAAACAACCTTTCCATGTCGACCATCATCCGTCATAATCCTACATCTCACCTAAAGTCCAAAAATCCCATGTCACAAATCCGTTGCATCATGGCAGCAACTCTTTATCACAAGGATTCTCATGGCACTTTATTGCGATGTGCGTATTCTGATAAGGCCAATTCTAGTATCAGAAAGGACCATGATGACATCAATCAATTGTATGCAAGTGCTATCATTCTGACAAGCGATGTTCTTAGTGCGTTTATAGTTGCCATTTGCCAAAAAAAATAAAGTGGTCTTGATCTTGGTACATGCAAATGCCAAAAATAGACCATAAAATAAACTACAATTTTTGGTACAAAATGAGATCAATTTGATCATACCATAGAAAATTACACAAAAAATTATGCACTTTCAAAAAAAACTACACTAAAAAATGTTATCATAGGAGCAATAATGGACCTCCTGAAGTTCCCAAAACAAGGACGATGCAACAACACCTGTGAGAATCTACAATTTCTAGAAAATACAAACACCAAAATCAAATTATGTCTGCACCATAGCAAAGAGCATGAAATTCTACCCCAAATAAAAAAAAATCTCGCAAATCGGAGATTCTGAGCTCAAGTTATTTGAGTTTGAAAATTGCCCTTCAAACTGAAAATTCAAATGGTGAGGGGGGCGGGGGGAGTGGAAAATTCCTTTAGCACTTGCTAATGTGTCATTGACATCAACCATCCACAATGTTAAATTTGATATCCATATGGACATCACACCAAAAAATGCTCGATTGTTGGAATATTCTAAGGATCACTAGTATATTCTTGGACCCAAAATATTCTATGGAATATTCTCTAGTTGTTTCTTTTCGCCAACAGTTTTTGTTGGACGAAATATGTTATTTTTATAGTGGAATATACTATGACAACTAGTTTTATAAAGTTTCATCGAGTTTTTTAAAAAAAGTGTTAGTTTATTTAACTGACAGGGAAAATGGCGGGGCCCACGAGGTTTGTGTCAGGGTGCCACGTGGCATTCGATGGGCACCCATGGTACCTTGAAGGTACTAAGGTGTCTATAGTACAGGTACTACGACAAATAAAATCCACAAAAACTTTTTATTTTTGTTTATTTGCAAATTAAAACTTTTCTGAAATAATATAATCGACCATTATATAACTTTTTAATAAAATTTTCCAAAAAATTTTAATCCGAATTTTTTTTGTACCGTCACAATTATGATGACCTGGGGGGCTCTACGGTTCCTTAAGTATTTTTTTCCTCAATGGACAACTTTTCCAAATTTGATGATTTGACAGTTGATTTTAGGGTTTTTGGTCCTTCTGGACGCATTGGCAGGGCCAAATTTGACCTAAAAAGCTCTAAAATTCTAGCTACCTTTCAAATCTACCAACTACTCTTCAATTTCAAACCCTCATAGATTTGACCTTGTATGTCCGATTTGGATGAAAAAAAGGGAAAATTTGACTTTCTCGAACCCTTTGAACTCAATGATGAGATCATATTTGCACCAACAAGCTTTGATTTGAACCTGCAATAAAGAGCCACAAAGAGGAACTCGCCTAAAATCTAGTATTTCTATCAAATTTTTCTAATTCTCTAGATCAACATACAATGCAAGAGAAGAGCATACTCATTTTTTTAAGATTTACCAAGATCTCTCAAAAAATGGCTAACCAAAGGCACCCAACCTACTCTGATACCATGTTAGAATTGGCTATGGAGATAGCCTGCCAAGATCTAGAGGCCAAAGGGAAAGCACAAAGAGAGAAGATCAATATGACAAGAATAAACTATACTCCTATCAATTATGCAAATAGAATTCAATTGATATACAATGTATGAGAGAGCCTTGCTTATATAGACAAGGTGAAACATGAGATGTCATAAGATTATTACAAGTTTCTTAATCTTATGACATGAGACAACTTATGAGAACTACCTAGGAAAAAGACAAATCTAGACATGACAACTAAGTCTTCTAGAAAGATTCCTAGGACCTAAGTAAACTTAACATTTGAATATGTCCCCTAAGTCCCTAGTAAGGAATTAACTAGGTACAAGGCATTATTCACACCAACAATTCTTATATTTAAGAGATATGGTGGTAAAGGAGATCCTAGCAACCATGTTTCGAAAAACACAACCCTATGTAGTGACTTCATTTTTGAAGATAAAATCTTGCCTAAAATTTTTCCTAGGTCCTTGAAAGACAACCTTGGAATGGTTTTGTTCATTACCGAATAACTCAATCAACTCATTCAATGAGATTTTTGATGTCTTTCTAAACCATTTCCAATTGCACATTGGTCCTAAGATGGCTCTACCTAATCTCATGCAATGTAAACAACGAGTAGATGAAAAGGTCACTAATTTTATAGCCCGTTATTAACTACTTTACTCACAAATCAACATTAAGCCTCCCAATGTTGATCTTCAAAGGATGTTCATTGATAACTTACAAACACATATTCAAGAATATCTTGGGATGATGAAATTTCCCTCTTTTACACACTTATGCACAACTCTCTGTGATTATCATAACTCACTTAATCAACAGGTAGACAAAACTCCTTCAACCCATCTTGAAAAATCCAAAACTATTCATAATTTTCAACCATTCAAGAAACCATACAAGAGCTTTATACAAATAATTCAATCTCAACAAACCCATCATGTTGAACCTCAAGTGGCTGCCATATAAAAAACTCCATACCCATTTAGAGAAAATAATAGGAAATTCACCCCACTACCCGATACACTCCCTTCAATCATGTTACAATTCATGAGAAAAAAAATAATCGCCTTACCTCCTATTATACCGCTTGATACCACTAAACCTTTACCTCCGAACTATAGTCCAAATGCTTTTTTCCAATATCATTGACAAAATGGATATGATGCGAAATGATGTATATGTCTTAAATATTTAGTGCAAGACTTCATTGATTCTAATCACATCCAGTTGGGCAATATTAATGATCAAGGAAATAAATTTGTTCCCCCACCCAATCAAAATTGCAAATCTTTATGAATTCAATGCCAAACCACTCCATCTCATTTGTTAAAGCTAGTGATACTAAGAATGATGTGATGAATGTTGACAACATACAAGACATAATTGATGGTGACAAGAGTGATAATGAGGATGATCTACATACCATGATTGGATTCATTGACATTAAACCTCGTAAGGGCCAAACCAACTTGTCTATGGATATTGTTTTCTCACATAGTGATATACTTAAACATGCACCTGATGGTCCTCTTTACATAACCGTAAGAATCAATGACAAGCCTATAAATGGGATATTGATTGATCCCGTATGTGTAGAGAATGTGATCACTGAGGAATTCTTATTTGTACATGAACTTTACCAAGATTATTATGAACAATCAAAAGCATGGATCAAAATGCATGATGGTTTTTCTCACCCTACAATAGGTTTGATCACTCTTCCATTAAAATTTGGACTAAAATAATTAGATGTCTCATTCTCCACCATCCCGACGTCGGATCAATTCCATGTGAAGTTAGGCTATCTATGGCTACGCTCCATGGATGATGTCCTGTCAGCAGTTCATAAATTATTAAAAATTCCATTTGGAAATGAAATTTTTACTATTCATCATAGTGGTTTTAATCCTTTGTCTGCTCGTGGAAACTTTTCATTGGCCTTCTTTTGGCCCAAACCTATGGGACCTATAAATCCTCGTGAAGACTTGTTTTTCAAATCCCATCAAAAGTTTAAGGCAAAGCATATAGCAAAATTATCTCTTAGCAATATTCCTAAGTCCATGATTGTTTCTCCTCCCCAACCTATCATTGATGAACCAATGTTTGAACCAAAATCCCTGCCAAGTAATTGATACAAGTCCAACACAATCCACCCACCCATTTCTTATAAGAGACCAAGAGATAACAATACAACTCCTTTGGTGCCTCCTAAAATAAAACAAGTCTATAGATCTAAAGAGACAACGATTTCCCAACCCTCAATGGTTCCTTTCATTCCTCCTATGTGGGAAGAAAAGAAACCAAAGTTTGATAAACCCACTCCTACACCATCACACCTTGAAAACCGTGCAAGAAGAAACTAAAATGCTAAAGAATGTAGGCATAGATGTCATGCTATTGCTCGTCAGATAGAAGAAAATAACAAACCGACAAACCAAGATAAAAAAACTAACTCAAACAAACTATGATGATTCTCCACCTTCGCAACAACGAAAACATGAGCATACAGTGGACATTGTTATTTGACCTCCTATTGTGATTAACTTGGATGATGATGATGAGATTGTTAAGATTGATGAGGAAGTGCATAATGAGTTGAATTTATTATTTCCCTCTTCCATGAACTTAGATGGGCGCAACTGTGATGATCCTCCTCAAAAGAGTGCATGACCACGGGTTGAACTTGGTGATTGTCCTATTATGACACTTGTTGTTTCCCCTTTGGCTAGTTATCCAACTTCCGTATATGATGAACAAGATGTTGAAAATGGAGGTAATTATGTAGCTTTAAAACTTATAAAACTATGAGATTGTAGATCTAATTAAGTGTGCTTTGTCACAATTAAGGATTCTTTGTGTATGATTATCTGTTTAGATCAATTTTACCAATTGTAGAAGTAGAAAAAATATTGTAGAAGAATGAGACAAGAAGATAGAAGTGACACAACCTATACGTGGAGAAACCCTTTCAGGAAAAATCTCCACCACTAGAATCAATAGTTCTTGTGTTATTTAACATTAGAACAAGATTACAAGAACACTGTATCAATCCTTTGCTTGATATGCTTCTTTTTCCTTCAAAATTTCTTCTTCACAACCTGCAAATAAACTTTGATAAAACTCTCTTCAACTTGCTACAATTAATAGACAATAATGAGCTTGAAAAATCAAAAGAGTTGTCAATTACAAAGCACAAACTTTCTCTCAAAAACCTATGCCTATTTTGTGCAAGTAGAGTTTCAACATGTAACATGAAGTCAATAAAAAATTCTTCTCAATTTAGGCACCCCAAACTAAACTCCTAACTAATTGTTGGCCAAGAAAATATCTTCCAAGCTTCTCCTCAAGGTTGGCGCCCAAGAATGGGCCCACTTAACTCAGCCTTGTAAATATCTTCTCATGCAAAAGGTGTTACCTCCAAGATGCCAACTTGGGCACCCAAGATAAGTCCAAGTCAATATTTGTTAACTGAAACATATCTCTCCATCAATTCATGCAAACATGATGCATGATTGACTATCCCCACTTAATTGAATGTAGCCACCTGTTATTTGTCATGCAACTCAAGTCATTAGCATGCAACTCAAGTCAACTAAATTCAACTAACATACAACTCAAACCAACTACATGCAACTGAAGATAACTGAACCATAACTAAACTGAACTAAACTCCATGCATGTAAACATCAATCCATAACTTCTATGATCTTTATATGCATTATTGAAGTGTTATCTTTTCTCTAAATAGTTAATTGAACTCAAGGTGGGATCCACCTTCCATGTGGGCACCCTATATGCTCCTATTTTGTAGGAGCTCTTCTTGGGCATCCCCACATGTTCCTATAATTTAGAATTAATTGAAAATGTCAATTTACATGTTCATGTTCATTTCATTTGAATTTAATCTCTTTCTAATCCTAGTGCTGGGGAACACTTTCCAAGGACTTAGGAGATACATGAAATATGTTTAGGATTGCAATTAAATTGAATCCTATTCCCAACATTCTCCCACTTGAAATTATACATTGCAATTATTCTAAACAAGGAATTATTATTTAAATCAAGTATAGGACTCAAGGCCAATGGCCTTCCTGCACCAAGAGAACTTATCTGTAGGAACTGGCTGTGTAAGATAATCTGCAACATTGATCAAAGTGTCAACTTTCTCAATCAATACCTTCCCACTCTCAACCATTTCTCACACAAAGTGATACTGAACATCAACATGCTTAGTACGAGCATGTACATAGGATTTTTGGCTAAACAAATAGCACTCTCACTATCACATTCAAGTTTAATTTGCTTGCAATTAAAACCAATACCTTTCCCAAGTCTCTGTAACCAAACTGTTTCTTTAGAGGCATGTGTAGCAACCATGTACTCTATTTATATGGTGGAAAAAGCAACTGTGGGCTGCCTCTTACTCATCCAACTAACTGCAGCTCCAAACAAAGTAAACACATAGCCACTTGTCGACCTCTGGCTGTCTAGGTCTCCTGCCCAATCTGAATCAACAAAACCCTGTATGTCCAATGATCTGTGCATAATATCAATATCATTAGCACCATGATAAACCAAATCATAATTAGAAGTACCTCGTAAATATCTAAACACCCTCTTAACATAAGTCCAATGTTCTTTACCAAGGTTAGACATAAACCTACTTAGAACTCCCACTACTTGGGCTATATCTGGTCTCATACAAACCATTGCATACATTAAACTACCAACTGCACTAGCATATGGAATTTCAGACAATTCCTCATGATCAAAATAAGATTTAGCACTCATGTCTAAACTTAACTTCGTACCAATTGTTAAAGGAATATTAATTTGTTTACTTTCCTGCATGTTAAACCGTTTCAAAATAGTATCAACATAGTTGCTTTGACTTAAGCAAAGCTTTTTGTTACCTCTATCTCTGTTGATTTCAATACCAAGGATATCTTTTGTAGCCCCTAGATCTTTCATCTCAAATATGTTAAGAGAGTTGTGCTTTCAATTCTTTTATCATTACCTTGATGTTACCAATAAACAACATGTCATCAACATACAAGATAATAATTAAAACATGATCATGAATAAATTTTATGTAAACACAATGATCTTCCTCACTCCTAAAATAACCAATTTTCAATACAAAAGCATCAAACTTCTGATACCACATTCTCGGTGACTATTTCAATCCATATAAACATATCTTTAACCTGCAAACCAATTCTTGTTTTCTTTTTACAACAAAACCATTAGGTTGCCTCATATAAATCTCCTCATCAAGATTCTCATTCAAAAAAAGCAGTTTTCACATCCATTTTCTCTATTTCAAAATCATAAGCAACAACAATAGATAAAAAAAATTCTAATAGAAATTAATTTAGCAACAGGAGAGAAGATTTCATTAAATTCAACTCCATCTCTTTGGGAGTAGCCCTTGGCTACTAATCTATCGTTGTACCTTTCGAGATTACCATTTGCTCTGATTTTCTTTTTAAAGATCCATTTACAACCAATGGCCTTCCTTTGGAAAAACTCTCAAGATCCCATGTGTCACAAGTATCCAAGGATTCCATTTCCTCATGCATAGCTCGTGACCAAAGCTTGTTCTCATATGAAGAAAAAGCTTCCCTACAAGAATTGGGTTCATCATTAGTACTCATCAAAGAAAATATACAACAAAAATTAGGTGGGCTATACCTATCAACGAGATTTCGTTGTCTTGTGAATCTTCACAAAGGATTTTCTTCTTGTTCCTCAATATGCTCATCATGAGCATCTATCTCAGAAGAAATCTATGAACTCTCATCATCCAATCCATCTGATTGTTCTTCAACATTTGCATCTTCATGCTTCTCAGTATTTATCTCAAAATGCACTGTTCGAGAAGTATCCTTCTCCTTTGGTTCTTCTTCTTCTGAATAAGCTCTAAATTCCCTGAAAATCACATATCTAGATAAAGTAATTTTTAGGGTTAGAGGATTCCAAAGCTTGTAACCTTTTACATTTTCACCATAACCTATGAAAATGCATTTCTTGATGACTAAACAGGGACAGACAATTGAGAGGGGGGGTAAATCAGTTGTCACAGAATACTTAAATCTTTTCAAACTTTATTTAACTCAATCTCAAATTTGATGAATAAACAATAAACCATAAAAATTCTATGAACCATGATTCCCAACCTGCACAAACACAACAAACAATCAATAAATTAGATCAAATACATGGTTAGAATCATGATTCCTCAAGAAATTCATTTGAATGCAAAAGAAGAGGAATGAACTGAAGAACACAACAAACTTGAAGCACAAATATCAAATCCTATCCTAAAACAATGCAAACTCTTAATCTCTTGAGGAAATTGGTGCCAATTTGATGTGAAAATTGGCCCTTTCCCAACTCCAATGATGTGATGAAGATGATTGATGAAAGATGCATGCTTGTAGTGATGACTTCAATGGAGCTCCATGTTGAAAATCTACAAAAATCCTAACTATGCTTGGATGAAATTGATGATAAGTTGCTATGGATTTAAGTATAATAACTTTGCATAAATTGTAGATGGATCAAATGAAGGATGAACTCTTCATTTATAGATGAGATTGATTAGAGAAGAGGCAAAAGGGATTAATGTGGGACTAACCTTCAACAAATGAGAAGAAGCCACATGTCATCATGTGAATGGTTGGGAATGAGCACATTTTGAAGAATGTGCAAAGAGGGGGGAGATTCAAATTCAAAATATGGCTGTAAGGATGAGGTGAAAAGTGAAGCAAATGCACATGGCTCAAGAAAAGGACATGTAAGAGATTTTAAATGCTTTGTTGGAAAGGACAAGTCCTTTTGGGGGGAGATTTCAAATTTGAGGAATATTCCATCTTTGATGCTTTTTTGAATGAAAATAGATGATTTATAAATCAATTAAATTGATTTTCATGTGCAAGTTGCAAAATCTAGAGGATTTGAGTTATTAGGATTAGCATTAATCATGATTTGATTAATTTAAATGATGCTAGTTGATTTGACCATTTTGACTTAGATTTTAGGATTTAAATAATTCAAAATGAGAAGAGATTAATTTAGACTTAGTTAAATAAATATTTTTGATTTATTTAACCAAAGGGGGTGATGTTAGATTAAATTAGATAAATGTTTGATTTATTTAATTTAATTAGATGAACTTTAGAGATTTAATCAAATAATATGGATTATTTAATTAAATAAAATAGGAAGATGAAATGACCTAGTTAATTACACAGAGACAATGATTTAATTAAATCGAGGGATTTATTTAATTAAAAGGGGAATTATGATGACTTTAATCAAATAAGGCTATTCGATTAATGTTGTCAATCAGATTGCACCCGAATGCTTGAATATTGAAATTCAACAATCTGTTGAAACATTGGAACTAATTCCAGGCTGTGGGTATCCTATAAGGAATTAGACCTCCAGATTCTAGGCTGGTTCCTATTTAATTTTCTGGTTAATAACTGAGTGATTTTCTAGAAAAAGAAGAAAGACTAAATCTAAATGCAAGAAATTGTAAATTAAAGGTGATGCACCTAATTGATAAAGATCTACAATTTTGATTCACAATAAACCTCAGAAAACTAACCACACAAGTCAATTTTGACAGTTTCACCACAAAAATTGATTCTAAGGAAGGCTTGAATAAATCACCTTTGAAGGAAAACAAGGTTTTCACAACAAAGAAGAATATTATTCATTTACACAAACCTAGACCCGTGACTTTAACTATTCGAATGCATGCAAATATAAATGAGACACAGATTTTAAAGGTTCTAATATTTAAACACAATAAAACTTCATCAAACCATTCATAAAGATAGCCAAATGACAAGGCAAACTTTGAATTTACTGTAATTTGAAGGAATCTTTGCAAAAAGATATAAGTAAACCTGTAAAAACACTGTTGTATTAATCTGAAAGCTGAGTTACATGACCATTCGCTTTGTAGAATGCAAAAGCTGAATAACAAGAACCGAATTGAAAAAGATAAACTTTTTCAATATATACAATATGAATGCACTTCAAAGTGCATGAATAAGCAATTGAAAGTGATCTGAAAGTGAAAAGATGACAATCCCAAAGTGAAATCCGAGCACAAGTAAAAATCCCTAAAAATGTGGTTAAAACTCATGCAAAAATGAGTGAACTCAATCTCGAACTTGCAGTCATAAAGCATGCAACTGATCTGCAACTCAAACTGAACTAGAAATCCCTAAAAAGGTGGCCTAAAGCATGCAAAACTGCCTCGTTCTTGTCAATTCGCCCATGCAATTGGAACTTCATCTTCACGCGAAAGTCTTTAGTTGAGTCTGATGTGTAACTGAAGTAAATTGTGATTTAGCTTTATATAATATCTTTATTTGTATTTGAAAAAGATGAATTAATTAAATGATTTATAACGCATCATTTAATTAATTCATTTACATTATTTAATTCAAATAGCTTGAAGAATAAAGCTAATTCTCATACTTAGCATATATTTTGCATTCTTTCGAAAAAAAGGATTGTTTGATTTAAATATTAAAATAGCCATAAATGATTATTTTAATATTTAATGTATGATAGTTCTTCCTTTTGCACAATATAAGTAAATATTAAGGTAATCGTTTGTGGTCATTACCATTAATATTTAAATACAATTTTGACTTGTCAATTTCATGCAAAAAGAGTGAATTCACCATCAGTCTAAAATAGATGATAATGTACAAGGCAAACTCACGGGCTCTTTTGATCAATAGGTTTATTGACTTAAAGTCAATACCACGGCCTTAATGAAATGATTCAATTTTAAAAGAAATGCATTATAATTCGAATTAGGGCTTCAAGTCAAAACACTCGAACCCTAGTCATTTCTTTTCATTCATCATTTGGCTTTTCTGGAAAGAACTTGCGCCGCCATGCTGCTGGTAAGAATCTGGACTGAACTGAAGCTCGAAACTCGAATTTTTACTGCTGTTTCATGCAATTTTTTTTGAAGATTTCCTCAGTGGAATGCATGGTAAGCTTTTCTTTTAGCCAAATCTAGACATTCTTTCTAATTTTAGAACTATTTTCTGGTTTCTTGGCCGCAGCCATGGCCATATGCTGATATTTTTTTGGCCTCTTTACTTCCTCTGTGCAACACGACTCAATTCAAGTTAATTGCGTATTATGTTCATGCTCATCCATAAAATCTATTTTCCATTCTCTGAAAATGAAAATAATACAATGCATATTTACTATGTATACTTCTCTGAAAGGCACAACTTCATTGGTTTCTGCCCTTGATTCTTTGAGTACTCTACATATCTATATCATATTGACGCCATTGTAGCTGAGACTGATACAAATCCATGCATATTTATGAATTTGTCTGTAGCTTATCTTTTTCCTGATGAATAACTCATGCCTCCGCTATGACTGTCTAATGACTAGTGTGATCACTATTTTCTTTGAATACTTACAGAACACTTATCAAAAAGAATGTTCACGTTGTTTCCTTGTTTTTCATGACTTTATGCATATGTTATGAGATTAAAACCAATGCCATGCTATCACTTCTATTATTCTTGACAATATGAATCTTTTCAAATGGATGGCAGTGATATCCTTTATACTGCTGTGTACGAACTCCACCATGAGTAGACTGTAGACATTTCACTGTTGTGGCTTTGAATGGCATTGTGACTCTGATTTTCCCTTTCATACTACTCCATACATTGTGGCTTCATTGTTCCTTACTAAGGCTGTCCACTTTAAGCATATATTGCTAAATATTGTTGTTCATAGTTGTTGCTCTTAATGATTGTTGCTCTAGGTAATTGCTGCTCATTATAAATCTGTACTTGATGCTACTACAAATTACCTCTGTTAAGTCTTCATGTTTAATGTCTTGATATTTCTCATGTGGTATTTGAAATAAACATTCCTGTAGAATGATGTCTAAGCCATAATTGCTGCTCCATTGATATTTTGATGCCTCCTTGCATATACTCAAAGTTGGACTTTTGATTCAGTTGTAACCTTCATCATTCCCCATGACTGGAATGCATTTGTCACTTAGTTCATAAGTTGAACTCATAAGCTGCCATTATTTTGTTCTTTCAAACACCAAGATTACTTTTAGCTTAAAATGGAGATGAAAAACATCTCTGACATTGATGGTCCATACCTTGCAAAGGTTGTCTACTTCAAGAGTAGATTACTACATTTTGAAATTAATGTTGCTAAATACTTTGAAATCTCTTTGAAATAAGGCTGCTTGCATGATTATATCATTTAGTTTCAGCAACATTGATGCTTTTAATGACTATTATCAACATTCATGAACTTGCGTATGGAGCTTGAGAATATATCCTCCTTGATATGCTGAGCTCAACCCTTGTGGGAGCCCGTTTTACTCCACATATCTGATAAGATGATCACGAACATGATGAACCTGTTCCTACACATTGAAACAAACATGTTAGTAAAATAAAAGAAGTTGAAAGCTTCCATTGAGTCATGTTTCTCTTGATTGTCAGCCTTTCATCTGATGAATGCTTGTTTAATGCAAATTACATTCTTGTCTGTAGCATAGGCGTAAGGCAGAATGTAATTCGTCATTGCTTAGAGTATAACTCTAACACCACTCCTTTACAATTTTGCAGGTTCATGGAGCGAGGAAGCGAGGCTGCAGCTGCTTGGAGACACGACGGCTGAAGATACCAATGAAAGTGATTCATCATTACAGGAAATGATGAATTGCTCCTCTTCTTTACGCTTATGTTATTTTTAGTAGTGTAGTTTGTCCTTTAAAATTGTATTCATCATTTTATTGTTAGATCAAATTAAGTTACTCTCGTGGCTTGTGTGAGATTCAACATTTTTACAAAATGAATAAAAAGCATTACTATGCAAGTTTTCTCAATTTTCTGTTTTAAATGCTTGCACAATAAAACTATGATTTAGATGTATTTGATCTCTATAATGATCAATGAATACTTTAAACAGATCAATGAAAATTTCTATACCTATCAATGATGAATTTCATTCAGCTCTACCTATTTGAGCTGGTAATGAAAAATAGGTAACAATTAAATGGTTAGATAGAGGGATAATTCAGGGTGAAGCAATGTTAGTAGATCTGGATCTAGTGTGCAATATCAATATGTATATTTTCTATGTCTATATTTTTCCCCTCTTTGAAGTGATGCACTTGTTGCGTTGGTTCAAAGAATAACCTTGCCATGATCAAAAGTCAAAAATTCTCTGATTTTTTTGGATGCCCCACTACTGCCCCAATGAAAAGAATTATGCTAGTATACTACCCCCTCGAGAGATCGGGTGAAGAGGTTTGATTTGAGGGTCGATCTCTCGACAAAGAGGTTCAAGATCAGTTCAACTCGAATATTTGATGTAGACAGATTTGATGATGTAGACAATCATCAACCATGGGTAGCCTCATGCCTATTTTGATATATTACACCCACTTGAACCTGATTTGTACCGTGACAGTTACATTATTGATGATATAAATGAGATGATTATGATGTTTATATATAATGGATGATATGATGATGCATGGATGATATGGATGCACATGATATGATATGATGATGCTTTTATGATTATGCAGTGGATGATAAATGTATGGTTTATGAGATGCCTAGAATAACCAATCTATATTATGCAATGATGGGGATGAATGCATGTGGTATGATTAATGTTTTCTATATGATATGATATGCATTATGCAGTATGCTGATGGTTTGTGGATGTAGGATGGATGCATTATCGATGATTTATGATTAACTGTCATGGTACCATGTTAGCGTGAAAGGAAGTAGGAAGAAAATAAGATGATGACAAGAGACACCAATAAGCCAAATTTATTAGAGATGATGATAATGATGATGATGATGATGATGATGATTTTCTTACCGAGGAGTTGGGATTTTAAAAGGGCCAATTACCTTATTGTTTGATAACACACGTAGGCACAATGCATCAGGGTATAAAGAACCAGGATGGCGTTGCACCTAGTGGGATGGAATTTGACTCGACAAACAGATAGTAGTATTCTTGTTCACACCTTACATACATAAACCTTGCGAGGATGCACCTAACAAAGCAAGTATTCACCGAGGTTATATTACAAGAACATCCAACGAGCACAACAAACAAAATATAATGATCATTTCCCCATTCCTTTCTCTCTAAATTATTTTGATTAGACATCATCGAGAGGTCATTGGAATGGGTACAATAAGATAAATCAAAAGAAGAGATCAAGCAAAAAAACAAGTCAATGTTCTTCATACCACAAGCCAAGGGGATGTGTTTTGTTTAGGATAAGTATCCAAAGTGATATCCAAAATGATGCCCATTGTCGGAATGATATATCCTAGGACATGCATTGTACAGGATGATGATGGGTTGATAAGTTGTTTGATAGGATTTTGATATAAGGTTGACTAACATGTTGGAAAATGATCAGGAGTTTGATTTTGCATTTAAAAGTTTGTTGTTTCAATTTTGATTTTACATTTGAAGCTTGCTTTTTACTGATTGTTGTGGTTGTTTCTATTTTTTTTGTCAAAGGATGAGTGTGATGATTGATTTATTATGGATGATTGATTATTGCGGGTGAAAGCGAGATGGGATGGATGGATTTTCAAATATTTGGATGTTTTTGATGTTTTGAAATGTTTTGAGGCTATTTTTTGGGTTTTTTGATTTTATGACTATTTTTTGATTTTTGGATTTTTTGATGTTTTTGGAGTTTGTGAGATTTTATGAATGTTTTTGGATTTTGTGTCTCTGGGGCTGATCAAAGACTAGCCTTGCCTGTGTTTAAGCTCAGAGACGACGTAGTTTAGATTCCATTTTTTTGACTTTTTCTGGCTTTTATGAATGTTTTTGGATTTTCTTGGTTAGTCGAATGTTTTTGGATTTTTCGTATGATTTTAACGATTTGGATATGGATGTGTGTGATGATATTAGTGATCTGTTTTGGGATTTTGTTGAAAACCAAGCTAAGGTTGATTGATCAGATCAATGGATTGATGATGATAACATTGTTGAGGATACACAACAATGCAAGGACAATGTTAAGCAGCATGAGGGTTTAGGATGGATATCCCAAGATGATGCAGGATTGATGATGATAACATTGTCGAGGATACACAACAATGCAAGGATAGTGTTAAGCAACACAAGGGTTAGGATGGATATCCAAAGATGATGTGGGATTGATGATGATAACATTGTCGAGGATACACAATAATGCAAGGATAGTGTTAAGAAACACAAGGATTAGGATGGATATCCCGAGATGATAATGGATTGATTGGATTTGATTTTATCAAGATTGATGAAGCTTGGTTTGGAACAAAATATGTTTTGGATGATTTGATGTGACGTTGAAGCACACATTAGATGCGACTAATAGTGATTGTTTGGATTGATGTTTGATGAAAGATGAAGATTGATAAGGAATGTCTTCTCATCAAAATATGCCATGGGCTAGTGATTTGGTTTTTTTCTCACAAGTGGTGGACCAATTTGATTTCACATTTTCCAATGTTCAGATCACCACATAAGTTGGAGGATATATATCAATATTTATTCCCGAAGCAAGATGTAAATATTTTCCCCCAGTGTCTAGCAATGTATGGAATACCATGGGTGGATGCTTGGATAGGTGTATGGATGGAGGGATATGGATTATCTTGTGATAAGGTTTTCAGATAAAGAATTCTCATTTGGATAATGCTTCATGGCTCAGATAATGCTGGGTAGGATAGGATCAATGAAAATGACCCACGTCAAGATGTTTACCGTAAGCAAGCGTAAAGTGTGCACCAAACTTTTACCAAGATAAAGATAATTTGGACTATGGATGCAGATGGATTGCATAAATGGTTCATGGATGGAATGGATTTATTATGGATGAGATGGATGGAATGTTGGATTTATTATGGATGGGATAAGATGCTTTCACCTAAACTAGCACATGTAGATGCTCAATTCTACACATGATGCATGTTTGTTAGGTTTTCATCATGGTACCTGCCCAAAGCGCCACCGAAGTGGTTTCCACTAGACGACGATTTTTTTCTTTACTGTTTTAAATCCTTTTTCTGATTTTATTTTGGATTTTTCATTTTTATTTTTTTTTTAATTTTTTCTGAAAGATTTTAAGCTCATGTTGAACCACCTGGTGGTGTTGATGTAGATGCCCCTGTCATAATGTGTCATTGATATCCTGACTGAGGAAGTTGTTTTGCTAAGATACGTGCACTTGAATACAAATTCTGAGATTCCTGATCTGCTTCGTTGATATCGGAGTTGACTTTTACTTTGTGCGCACATCGCAATAGAGTGCCTTCTGAATCCTTATGATAAAGGGTCATTACCAATACATGGTCAATGTGAGAATCGGATATCATGTGTGTTGGAAAATGGCGTCTCAACTTACTGGCTTGTATCTTTGTTAAGACTTGGCGAAGTTACCCTGTATTAAGTCCTCATTGTCGGCAAATCGCTGGAGTTGTCAACTTTGGAACCATATTGCAGAGTTTGGAAGTCATAGAATTTTCTGATAGACTGACGTCTTTCGTTGTCATGGCATCTGTGTTTTTTGTAAACTTGTCACGAAGTTTGAAAATTTTGAAATTTCCCGACTGTCCGATTCTCTTCGGCTTCATCAGATTAAGACACATGGCAGTCGCCCACGATATCGTGATCAGCCAAAAGAGTCATCGTGGGATAACAGGCAGCCGTTGAGATCTAATGACGATTGGTCAATGGTCAAGCAAACTCATCTCCTTCAGCATCATTAGATGGGACACATAGCAGTCGCCCGCGATATCACGAGCAGCCAAAAGTGTCATCGCAAGATAGCGGGAAACCGTTGAGATCAAACGATCAAAGTACTTCCCTTTATCTTTCGGCTTTACCGATTAAGACACGTGGTATTCGCCCGTGATATCGCGATTAGCCAAAGTGACATTGCAGGATAGTGGGGAACGACTGAGATTAGATAAGCTGATGGATGTGGGGACCACTTGGAGTTCCAAGAATGCACGAGTACTAGACACGTGCCATTGGCAGATGGTGTCATCAGAGAGACTCTTGGCTGATGGGTTTGTGGTCAGTATGAACTCTTGTCGAGAGTGCAAGTCTCACCCACAAGGTGGTGAATTCGATATGACTTCTCAGGGTGTTGCTAATAGTGATAGTCTTGTCGATAGCCATGTGATTCCATTTGAACTTCTTTGACAGAACGTTATCCTACATGGCGTGTCCTGAGCCAATGAGAGAAGCGGAATGTAAACCGTTGGAAGTTGAACAGTTGCGACTGTTCCTATGTGGAAGATCAACAGACCATGAACAAAATGATATACTTATAACAGATGATAGTTGTGGGGTTCGGTTGATGGATATTTTGTTCGATACTGAACACGATTTGATCTGAGTGAATTCATTGTATATTTTCTGAGAGCATTGTGAGATTAATGTTCTATACAAGATTGGTCACTGAATGTTGCTGTTGTTATTTTGACATCAGAAAGTGAAGTTTGATCTCTGTATGTAATTTTCATTACTGTAATACAAAGAGACTTTTCTTGGTGTGGTGGGTTTTTCTCCCGTAAGGGTTTTCCCACGTAAATCTGGTGTTCAATTGTGTATGAGTTATTTATCTTTTCTGTTATTCATTTCATGTGTGTCTTATTGAACTGTAATTGTAAAATTTAAAGACATATCTGCATTCTTCCTCGAGTTTTTGATGTTAGGAGAGTTTGTTCTGCACCTGAGCTTTCCTTACAAGTAGTATCATAGCCTGGCCAGTTGTGTTATCCATGTGGGTACGTTGGGTTTTTTGTGTCAATTTTTTTTAGTGGGAGTCTTGTAGAAGTCTGGTAATTCGAATTACAGATTAAGATGGCAAGCATGTCAGGAAAGATTGAAATAGAGAAATTCAATGGCAACAATTTTGAGTTGTGGAAACTTAAAATGGAAGATCTGTTAGTTGACCATGATCTTTGGCTTGTTGTGTCTGGAGTGAAGCCTATAGGCATGAAGCAAGAGGATTGGGACCTTGCAGATCAAAAATCAAAGGGGATGATAAGGCTATGTTTAGCAGACTCTATCCTTCTGAATGTTCATGAAGAAAAGACTGCATCTTCTTTGTGGAAAAGACTTGGAGCTATTTATCAGGGAAAGTCCTTGGTGAATAAGTTGTTCTTAAGGAAGAAGTTGTACTCTTTGAAAATATAGAAAGGAGTGTCTGTTGCTGATCATTTGAATGTTTTCAACATGTTGATTACTCAGTTAGCATCTGTAGGTGTGAAGATTGATAAAGAAGATTGATGTATGCTATTGTTATGTTCTTTGCCAGATTCTTGGGATCACTTGGTGATGGCTATTGGGAGTATGACATCCACTTTTAAGATGGAAGATGTTGTTGCTTCTTTGTTATCAGAAGAGATGAGAAGAAAATATTTTGAGATGGCAAAGGAGGCCCTTGCTGTTAGAGGAAGATCGAAAGAAAAAGGCAAGAAGGACAAGAAGTCCAAATCGAAATCAAAAGGGAGATCAAAGTCTCTTGGAAAGAAGTCCAAGGTGAAGTGCTAGAATTGTGGGCAACCTGGTCATGTCCAAAAGGATTGTAAGGAGGAGAAAAAGAAGAAGAAGAAGAATTCTTCCAACAATGATTCTTCTCAGAGTGATGCAGACGCCTTCATTGATTATGGAGCATCTTTCCACATGAAATATCATAGAGACTGGTTCACTAAGTATGAAGAATACGATGGTGGAAAGGTGTATTTGGAAAGCAATTCATCTCTAGAAATAGTTGGTCGTGGAAGAGTCAGAATTCAGTTCCCTGATGGAAGAGTGAAGGGAATCAATGATGTAATGCATATACCAGGTCTGGCTTGAAATCTACTTTTGTTAGTAAGTGGATGATATTGGAGTGCAAGTCACATTCTCGGAAATGGCTGCAAGATGACTAGAGGCTCAATGGTGCTAGCAAGGGGTGCTCATATTGGTACCTTGTATAAGTTGGATGCACATGCTATGCAATGCAATAGTGTCTCTGTAAAGTCACAAAAAGCTACTCATGGAGAAAAAAAGGGAGATGTTCCTGATAGTGCAAACTCTATGGAAGTTAAACTTCTAGCAGAAAAGACTATGCTCTGGCATCATAGGCTTGGCCACATTGGTGAAATTTTTTTGAAAACCTTGAAAAATAAAAACCTGGTTGAAGGGCTTGATGATTGTAACCTTGAATTCGAGCTTTGTGAACATTGTATATATGGAAAACAACACCGTGTTTCATTTTACTCTAGTCCTCACAAATCTTCTAGTTTAATTGATTATATTCATTCTGATGTTTTTGGTCCAATAAATTTTCCTTCTTTGTCTAAATAAAGATATTATGTATCGTTCATTGATGATTATTCAAGAAGGGCATTTGTTTATTTTTTGAAAAGTAAATCAGAAGTGTTTAGTCATTTTAAGGAGTTTAAAAACCTTGTGGAAATTTAGAATGGAAGGAAAATAAAATGTTTAAGGAATGACAATGGCAGTGAGTTTTGTTCTGATGAGTTCGAGAGGTACTATAAAGATCATGGGACTAAAAGACATAAAACTACACCCTACACTCCACAACAAAATGGAGTTGCAGAAAGGCTCAATAGGACAGTGATGGAAAGAGCACGAAGTATGCTGAGCAGTGTTGGCTTGGAGGAGAAATTTTGGGCTGAGGTAGTGGCAACAACATGTTACTTAATAAATCGTTCTCCTAATTCCGCTCTTGTTGAGAAGACGCCTTTGGAAGCATGGTTTGGAAGGAAGCTCTCTCTTAGACACATCTGTGTCTTTGGCTATGAGGCATATGCATATGTACCAAATGAGAAAAGATCTAAATTGGAGAAAAAGGTTGTTAAATGTATTTTTATTGGCTATAGTGCTGGCATAAAAGGATACAAGCTTTGGAATCTTGATACAGAGAAGGTTTTATACAAAAGAAGTGTTATCTTTCGTGAGTTGAAGCCTCCTACTTTGGATTTGCAATCAGAGACAAAATCAGAAGATAAAAAGGATGTAGTTAAAATTCCTCCGACACTAGATAAATAGGAATTGAAAATTCAAAGTGTACCTAAAACTGAGGAGAGCTCAAGTAGTTATGAGAATTCTGAAGAAGAAGAACCACCTCAGCCTCAACCCATGAGGAGGTCAACACGTGAAAGAAAGCAACCTGATAGGTATGGGTTTTCTATGTTAGATTCTACTTGTGCCTATGCTTTAATTTCTAGCACTGATGAGCCTAGGACTGTGAAAGAGGCATTTAGAATGCTTGACTCAAACTCTTGGTTGGAAGCCATGAATGAAGAAATGGCATCATTAGAAAAGAATGATACTTGGAGCTTGGTGCCCTTGCTTGAAGGCAGAAAAGTTGTTGGCTGCAAATGGGTATTTAAAAAGAAAATAGGTCTGAATGACAGTGTGGAAAAGTATAAGGCGAGGTTGGTTGCGAAGGGTTATTCCCAGGTAGAGGGGATTGATTATGGAGAAATATTTTCTCTTGTAGCTAAGCTGACATCTATCAGATTTTTTTATCACTTGCAACAACTTATGACTTAGAGATTGAACAGATGGATGTGAAGACAACATTTCTTCATGGTGATCTTGAAGAAGAAATTTACATGTCCCAGCCAGAGCACTTTGTGGAAAAAGGTAAAGAAAATATGGTTTGCAAGTTAAAAAAATCTCTGTATGGATTAAAAAAATAACCTAGAATGTGGTACCAGAAGTTTGACACATTTGTTTTGTCATTGGGATTTGTAAGATCAAAATCTGATCATTGTGTATACTTCAAAGCTGAAAATGATCTTGTTCCTATTATTGCTCTCTATGTTGATGATATGTTGTTCATAGGCAATAGTAAGTTAATGATTTCTGATCTAAAATATCAATTGTCTGCAAAGTTCAAAATGAAAGATCTTGGTGTAGCCAGGTATATTCTGGGAATGGAAATAACTAGGGATAGGAAGAGTAGAAAAATTTGGCTCAGTCAGAGTAAGTATATTAACACTATTCTGGAGATATTTTGTATGAATGAATGCAAGCAACTAGTTCCAGTTTTGTAGGGAATGAAGCTATCTATTGAAGACTGTCCAAAATATCCTACTGAGATGGAGGACATGACCACAGTACCTTATGCTAGTACAGTTGACAGTTTAATGTATGCAATGGTCTGTACAAGGCCAGACATTGCCCAAGCAGTGGGAGTACTAAGTCATTTTATGGAAAATCCTGGAAGGACACATTGGGATGCTGTGAAAAGAGTGTTTAGATATCTGAAGGGCACTTCAGAATATGCTTTGTGTTACCATGGAAATTTGGCTGAATCACAGAGGACTCTCAACATTCGAGGTTATGTGGATTCTGATTCTCAGGGGACATTGCCAGCAGAATATCCACCGGTGGATATATTTTCATGATGAATGGTGGTGTAGTTAGTTGGATGAGTAAGTGGCAGGTTGTAGTCATTTTTTCCACTACAGAGGTTGAATACATGGCAACAACACATGCCTATAAAGAAGCGATCTGGTTAACACATTTGTGTTCTAACATTGGGTTTGATGTAGGGAAAATTACAATTTACTGTGACAGTTAGAGTGCTATTTGTTTGGCAAAAAATCCAACTTTTCATGCCAGGACGAAGCATATTGATGTGCAATATCATTTTGTATGAGATATGGTGGAGGATGGAAAGGTCTCTTTAGAAAAAGTGGATACTCTGGAAAATGTTGTAGATGCATTGACGAAACTAGTGAGCATAGACAAGTACAAGTGGTGTGCTAGTTTGATGGGCCTTGGAGCCCATGACCTTCATTAACTTTCGATTTTAAGGAAGCCAGTAAGTCTTTGTCAAGTGGGAGATTGTTGGAAAATGGTGTCCCAACTTACTGGCTTTTATCTTTGTTAAGACTTGGTGAAGTTACCCTGTATTAAGTCCTCATTGTTGTAGATTGTTGGAGTTGTCAACTTTGGAACCGTATCACAGAGTTTGGAAGTCATAGAATTTTCTCATAGACTGACATCTTTCGTTGTCACGACATCTGTGTTTTTTGCAAACTTGTCGTGGAGTTTGAAAGTTTTGAAATTTCTCGACTGTTCGATTCTTGTCGGCTTCATCAAATTAAGACATGTGGCAGTCGCCTACGATATTGCGATCAGCCAAAAGAGTCATCGCGGGATAGCAGGCAGCCGTTGAGATCTAATGACAGTTGGTCAATAGTCAAGCAAACTCATCTCCTTCAGTGTCATCAGATGGGACATGTGGCAGTCGCCCGCGATATCGTGAGGAACCAAAAGTGTCATCGCGGGATAGCTGGAAACCGTTGAGATCAAACGATCAAAGTACTTCCCTTTATCTTTCGGCTTTACCGATTAAGACATGTGGCAGTCGCTTGTGATATCGTGATCAGCCAAAGTGCCATCGCGGGATAGTGGGGAACGACTGAGATTAGATAAGCTGATGGATGTGGGGACCACTTAGAGTTCCAGGAATGCACGAGCAGTGGACATGTGTCATTGGCGGATGGTGTCATCGGAGAGACTCTTGGCTGATGGGTTTGTGGTCAGTAGGAACTCTTGTCAAGAGTGCAAGTCTCGCCGACAGGGTGGTGAATTCGATATGACTTCTTAGGGTGTTTCCAATAGCGATAGTCTTGCCAATAGCCATGTGATTCTGTTTGAACTTCTTTGACAGAACGTCTATCCTATGTGGCGTGTCTTGAGCCAATGAGAGAAGCGGAATGTAAACCGTTGGAAAACTGAACAGTTGTGAAAGTTCCTGTGTGGAAGATCAATAGACCATGAACATGATGATATACTTGTAACGGATGATAGTTGTGGGGTTCAGTTGATGGATTTTCTGTTTGATACTGAACATGATTTGATTTGAGTGAATTCATTGTATATTGTCTGAGAGCATTGTGAGATTAATGTTCTGTACAAGATTGGTTAATGAATGTTGTTGTTATTTTGACATTAGAAAGTGAAGTTCAATCTCTGTATGTAATTTTCATTATTGTAATACAAAGAGACTTTTCTTGGTGTGGTGGGTTTTTCTCCTGTAAGGGTTTTCCCATGTAAATCTAGTGTTTAATTGTGTATGAGTTATTTCTCTTTTCTGTTATTCATTTCATGTGTGTCTTATTGAACTGTAATTGTAAAATTTAAAGACATATTTGCATTCTTCCTTGAGTTTTTGACATTAGGAGAGTTTGTTCCACACTTGAGCTTTCCTTACAATGTGTGGACGTGTGGATGGAGTGTGCTTAGGGATATGAGACAGATTGGTTGATAGTTTGGAACCTTTGACTCTCCAAACTTGGGAAGATGAGCAATGATGGGTGGATACGAAAATGTGCATGTAATTAGGACCAACTACTTGATATACTTTGTACATCACTTGAGAAGCCTTCTTTTGCTTTTGTGGACATCTTTGATGGATACTTTTCCCTTTCTTATTTTTCCCCATAGTTTCTTTGACTAATGGAGTTTGATAGGGATAATATTTCTTTGTATTCTTTGGTATCCACTTGTATTTGATTTGTCTGATATGCTTCTTAGTTTCTTTTTCTTTGATAGCATTCTTTGTGCTTTGATTCAAAACTTTATTTTGACATTGGTTCCAATTCATGGATGGGGTGATGGGTGGATGAAGATTCGTGATGTGGCTAGTTGTAGTATTGGCATCGGTTTCATCATAAGGACTCTTCGTACTCCCTATGTTGATGTTTTCCTAAGACATAGTTGCCCCCAGTATGGTGGTAGTGGCAGCTTCCTTCCTTGATTCTGTTTGTTTTGAGATGTCTTGTTCGGTACGCATTCTCTAATCGATAACCACTTCAGATGATGTTATTTTGATTTGTTGCTCTATTGACTCTAGAATATACTGTTCTATCTGACCCGTTTCTTTGAGTGGATAATGCTGGATATCTTCATACATGATGTCCTCAGTCTGAATTTGGGATATATCTGATTCTAATGTTGAAAACTCAGTTTGACTATAGGAATCACTAACCTACTCTTTTTCTGTAAAGGTAACTTTTATTTTTCATGGTGTTACCTTGACTTGGATCAATACATGGAGTCGTTAACATCTTGTCTAGACTTTGAACAACATTCGTATGATTTGCAAACATATCCATCCCAAAGTTTACCAAATTTGGATTCACAATGTTCACGTTTGGTAAAGTTATGCTTGGTATATTCAAATTTGGCATGTATGGATATGGTGGGATGATGTTGTTGTTGTCACCTAGAATTGCACCCTATGCAAAGTTATAAACTAAGCTTTCTAGAGAAACATGGGATCATTTCAAGGCTGTGGGTCACCTAAAGTTGAAATGAACCTTCAAAGAAGGCCGACTTCCTTTGGGTATCACCTAAACTACTGATTTTGTAAGGAAAAGGGAGAAGGAGAACATAAATGAAACTAAAAACTAAGGTGATACACTAAATTAATAGGAAATTATGAAATGAAAACAAGGTGATCATACGCTGGAAAGCTAACAGGCAACTGTTTCACTTACTCAACATAACCCCTTTAGACTTATGCATCATTCTTAAAGGGATTGATCTACATACATATCTTAAGAAGGAAAGATGGATTTCACAACTTTAAGGTATGAATATAGATTTAGAAAAACACAGTTGAGAACTTGCATAATCTAAAATACATAAATGAGAGTAATACAAACATTAACAGTAGCTTCCAAGGTAAACTCTGTGTTTTATTCTAGATTCCAGTTGAGTTACAAAGCATACATCAGCTGAGAAAGGATTGTTAAAAATCACCGACTCTCGAGGATGCATCATCAGAACTATTTACAAAGAGGCAAAAAATGCCATATATCCCAAAGATGTCGGCCCATTAGGGCTTACAAAAATATCCAACTTTTTGGAAAAACCTCTCCCTTAGATCTTTTAATGGAGTTAATGTTGTGTTCGATTGCATCCCTGCTGTCCATGTCGGTGAAGAGTCGCTCCCACGAATGGTCTTCTTGATCTTTTGCAGCTACCGCAATCACTTCTTGGTCTCGTGTCTACTTTCTAACCTCCCTGTCAAGCGCTTTGAATGCTCCTAAGCTCATAATAGATACACGTTGCTTTTCATTCTGTTGATCTTCTTCATCCTGGTCAGACTGCCACGACTCACTTTTAACTTTCTCTGATTGGTCGAGCGTACTCCACGTAGATTCTTTGGGCAGTCAAAAGCTCCTCTTGTAGAATCACATGTCGGTGAGACACTAATCGTGTCTCCCCGATGTGATTAAATCCTCCTGCAACCATTGGCATAACATGCGACAGTCGGTGAGAGTCCATAGTGAGCCCAAAAGTCATATCGATATCTCCTCCTCCATCGCTAAGATCTCACCCCTCGGCAAGACCTTTTACCGAGCATATTCTGCTCTCCCCGATCTCCGTTCATTCCCTTCGATGAGACACTAAGCCGTCGGTGAGACATCATGATGACTTAAATTTCCTTGGGCGAGGCCCCCAGCTTTCGACGGGACATTACTTGGTCGCCGGGACTTTATGGCGATGGCTTCAACTCCTGGCAAGCACACTTCATATCGAGGAGACCTCCTAATGGTCGCTGGGACATCTCACCGGTCTTCATTCCCTATACTGAAGCCACAACCCTTCGGTGAGACTTCAGTTGGTCGCCAGGACTTTATGCCAATATGAATTCCCCCTGACGAGGCCCTTTGTTGTCGGCGAGACCTCTTTGTTGTGGCTCCTTATTCTTTCGGCAATGATTTTACTTTCTCTTCAGTCGGGGAGACATCACTAGGTCGGTGAGACCTTATATTGGGACCGCCATCTCATACCGTTGTGCTACTCCGTCGGCGAGACACTTGGGTTAGCAAGACCTTACGCTGACCCCTTTATCCTTGGGCAAGCACAAAACATGTCGGGGAGACATCACTAGGTCAGGGAGACCTCTCCCCAACTTAGAATATTACACTGGAGGCTCCCTTTATCGAAAGGACCCTCTGCATCACTGAGACCTTATGGAGAAACCATCGTATTACACCGACATCATTCATTTTGTCGATCCCCTTTTGTTTCGGCAAGACCACAAGCATTCGGTGAGACCACATACCGAAGGCACCTTGCTTTGGCGAAAGCTCACTTCAGTCGGGAAGACTCTTCTTTATCGCCGGGACATTATGTCGAGCTCCCCATCCTTTGTCGAGCACTCCTCACTTCAGTGAGACCTCACCCGATCGGTAAGACCTCCTACCGAAGCTGCCACATATACGCTGAAGGTGTCCTGCTTCGGTGAGACCTTATGTTGTCGGTGAGACATCTGGGCGATGATAGCTGCTTCGCCGAGACCTCCAAACGCTTTCAGTGAGACTCTCACAAGTCGCCGAGACATCTCCCCGAAATGAATTTATTTCCTTGATGCGACCATTTCCTCCTTTCGGAAAGACCAAATCTTCGTCGGCCAAACCTCATGGTGATGATGCCTTCATTCAACGAGAGTCCTTTTAGTCGGCGAGACATCTGGAAGGTCTTGGCGACTCTCTCCTTAGAGGATTTTCATGTCGAACTTGACCAAGGTAGGCTTTCCAACTGAGCTCCCCGTGACCTAGCATTAGATGTATGCTCTAACCCCTGATGCATATGTCCCATTTGGCCTTCTCGAACATCTGAAACATAATTTATTCTGCCTAATTGAGCCTGTAGGTGAAAATTGGGCAACAGTTGTTTTGAGGAAGACTCATACATTGGGTGTTTGGTTGATAGATTTGTAGGTTTGGACTTGGATTTAAATCTACCATTGGGAAAGGTGTTCCAAACTTTTCACTGGGCATACTCACATTTGTTGTACCATTGAAGTTTGGAGGAGATAATGATCCCATGTATGGATTTTATAAATGTGAGTTTTGAAAATCAATTGGGATTGTGAGGCTTTGATAATTTGGTTGGTTTAGACCACTTATGATGTATGGATCAAGTTTATATTCCATGTTCTTCTTGTGTTTTGACCTTGTTGCAAAAGTGACCTCTAAGGTGTTTAGGACCAATGATGAGATGAAGGATGAAAGGGGTGAATGATATGGGTGTTGTTTTTCTTAGGAACTTTCGATCAATGTTAGACTTTAGGATTTGATTTTGATTGGTTTTGATTGGATAATAAACTTGTAAACCCTAAGATGTTGGATGTGATCTTTAGGATAAACTTGTTCAAAGGTGTGTTGATTTAACTAGAGGTATGAGAAAGGATGCATTCCCATACTCCTAATTAAACAAGGTGATTTTGATTTGGTTTAAGGATGTACCCAAGTCTAGATAATGATGTTTCCAAAGCTCTAAAGTTGTTGGTGGGATGGGATGATAAATGTTTGAAATGGATGAAGTGTTTGATTTTGATCCTAAATGAACCTAAGGACTTGTTTACAAGGACAAGGTTTTGAAGAACATGCTTTTCCCTTCAAACCAAAAGATCAATGTTTGCTCAAAAGACCATAAGACAAAAGATACACAAACACATGTGTGGGGTTCAATTGATTTCATCTTGATTAGTGAATTGCTTTTACCACAAACACTTTCTTGATTATCTTTTCAAACTGAACGTCCAATGTCCTAACTTATTTTCATCCCACAAAGTGCTATATGGAATTCAAGGAAATCAAGGCAATGGTTACCTAATTTTTACCTTGGTAGAAGCAAATTAAGGTGTAAACCCAATTACTTAAAAACCTCTAAGGACATAATCCCTAGGGTAAGCAATAGTTATTGGGTTTTTTCAAAGGTATTTTCTCTAACTAAGGGGTTTGAAATTTTGATTTTCTTGTTGAATGTGTGTTTCTCAATGTTTTCGAACAAGCAAGTGTTTTGATACCAAGAACATGCACAACCCTATGGATATAAAGACTTTACTTGTTGAGTTCCCATTTGGACAAGTCTAGCTACGCCTACTCTTAGCAAATGATTAGATGCTTGACCCCACTGGCTCCCCTCCATGACACTCACTTATATAGGGCAGCCAAGCATCAACACCCATGAAACTCCCATGGCATGCTTTTCATTTCTACTAAGAACCGTAAAAATTTGGGATGACTTCAGAATGACCATTCTTGCACCAACAAGTGGATCAAGGATTTTGGCCTTTTCTAAACAAGGGTTTTAATTCAGACTTTCCATTTGTAGGAGTTGACCCATCGAGGTGAGAGACCATTGCTTCCCTTCTCGTCAGAGCCAACCATGTGATACTGGTGTTTATTCCAATACCCACATTTATATCCTGGCTGGAAATACTCTTGGGTTTAAAGTGTTACTGGTTGAGTCGTTCCCGTGGGTGAGTACTTTTTCCCCAAGGCAGACCCTCTAAGATAAATAAAAGCAAGCAAGCATATTCATAGTTCAATCAACCTTCGTTTAGAAACAAATGGAGAACACATGCAATATGTTCCACTCACACTCGCAAAGATTTGTTCAATTTTAATCCCAAAATGAAGTGTGAAGGAAATCACTTACACAATCTAATATCACCAAAAACCTTTTGATTCTCAAGATCACCGTGAGGCGCAAGAGAAGTGCATACGTCTTTTGATGATATTACTTTGTGTAAGTAATTACAACATAATGAGAATACTTGTTCATTTTAAGTCCACAAAGCAAAAGTGAATTCTTTTTAGTGCACCAAAAGAAGTGTGAGATTTGATTGTTCAATTGTTAACCTTAAAAAAATTTAGTAAATTTGCCTAAGGTTCTTTTTAATCCCTTTGTCTTGTTCTTTTTAAAGCCCAAACTAAAATCTATTGACTCCTAAAAGCTTGAAGGGGTAAAATCCTTAGAAGTGGGATTCTAATTGCTCCCTAAAGTGTTAAAAAATACTTGATACAATGATGTGATAATGATTTTTTCTTTGAATTCCATGCTCCATGATCCTTTAAAACCTACAATACAAGCTCCAAATGTTAGATGACATCAAGAAACAAGAAGATATGAGGGTTAGATAAATATTTAAGCATAAAAACCTTAAAATTTAGACCAAGTTTCATTATTATTTGACATTAAGTGAAAATTTGAAACTTTTAACTCTATCAAAGTTGATAATAACCTACACCATTGGATAGCTTATGAAATTCTATCCCATTTCAATTTTTTTTTTTTTGAAAAATACAAAAAAATGACCAAGATATGGCCATTTTAAGTTTGCATGAAAAAGCAAGAAAGTCAAGCGGTTTTGTCTATGATGGCGGCTCTGTTTGGGTTTGTAGTGGCGCTATATGGCGACGCTGGAGATTCAACGGTGCAGTTTGAAGTTTTTGAGCGGTGCAGTTTGTTTCTAGTAATGTAGTTTATAGTTTAGAGCAGTTCTATATAGTGCCATTGGATTGTGAGCGGTTTTGTTTGCTATCCAAAAACATAAAAAACCATGAAATTTTCTCAAAAAATGTGATTTGATCTTCTGGGAGGCCCTCCTTCTAGCGCCAAAATGTGAACCATGATTCTCAACTTGTACAAATACAACAAACAATCAATATATTAGATCAAATACATGGTTAGAATCATGATTCCTCAAGAAATTCATTTGAATGCAAAAGAAGAGGAATGAACTGAAGAACACAACAAACTTGAAGCACAAATATCAAATCCTATCCTAAAACAATGCAAACTCTTAATCTATTGAGGGAATTGGTGCCCAATTTGATGTGAAAATTGGCCCTTTCTCAACTCCAATGATGCGATGAAGATGATTGATGAAAGATGCATGCTTGTAGTGATGACTTCAATGGAGCTCCATGTTGAAAATCTGCAAAAAACCTAACTATGCTTGGATGAAATTGATGATAAGTTGCTATGGATTTAAGTATAATAACTTTGCATAAATTGTAGATGGATCAAATGAAGGATGAACTCTTCATTTATAGATGAGATTGATTAGAGAAGAGGCAAAATGGATGAATGTGGGACTAACCTTCAACAAATGAGAAGAAGCCACATGTCATCATGTGAATGGTTGAAGAATGAGCACATTTTGAAGAATGTGCAAAGAGGGGGAGATTCAAATTCAAAATATGGCTTGAAAGATGATGTGAAAGGTGAAGCAAATGCACATGGCTCAAGAAAAGGACATGTAAGAGATTTTAAATGCTTTGTTGGAAGGGACAAGTCCTTTTGGGGGGAGATTTCAAATTTGAGGAATATTCGATCTTTGATGCTTTTTTGAATGAAAATAGATGATTTATAAATCAATTAAATTGATTTTCATGTGGAAGTTGCAAAATCTAGAGGATTTGAGTGATTATGATTAGCATTAATCATGATTTGATTAATTTAAATGATGTTAGTTGATTTGACCATTTTGACTTAGATTTTAGGATTTAAATAATTCAAAATGAGAAGAGAATGATTTAGACTTAGTTAAATAAATATTTTTTATTTATTTAACCAAAGGGGGTGATGTTAGATTAAATTAGATAAATGTTTGATTTATTTAATTTAATTAGATGAACTTTAGAGATTTAATCAAATAATATGGATTATTTAATTAAATAAAGATAGAAAGATGAAATGACCTAGTTAATTACACATAGACAATGATTTAATTAAATCAAGGGATTTATTTAATTAAAAGGGGAATATGATGACTTTAATCAAACAAAAGCCATTCGGGATTAAATGGTTAGATAGGATAATTCAGATGAAGTGATACAGATCCGCGATCGAAAGTGTGCACATCAATATGTCTACACATTCAAATAGGAAACACACAAAGAACAATAATTTTTTACGGAAACCCTAGGGAAACCACAAGGCTATCCACAATATTACAAATTCCTTGTTAAAAGTATAATGTTAATGGAGTGCATTTAAAACACCAATACCTAGAGCTCATTGCTCAAATAAAAAAGAGGACTCACTATCCAAAGAAAAGTTTGGATTAAAACCATCCAAATTGTTAACTGAGAAAATAGCTTCTACACAAGCCTAATTACAGTTCCAGTTAAGCACAAAAAAACCTTCTTCACTCTTCGCTCAAACTTCTTCACATTTCACTTAGTCTTCTTCACACTATGCTCTACAATCGAATGATATTCGCACATACACACATGGGAGCACACGAAACACACTTTACACCGATGAAACAAACACTCTTATATATCCGCAACATGAGATTACTTCAACAACTTAGTCAGATAGAGATATAAAACATATTTTGAATGTCGGCCCAAATTTATAAATAAATTTTCAATGTGAATCCACCAAGGTCGGCTACAACATAGTGGAGACCCAAATTAACAACTCCAACTCAAAAAGACTTCAATTAATTTCACCTCGAAGATCCACTACACATTACACCCATCATATCGACCAAGAACATGAAAAACTAAACATACAGAGAAAAATCTTCGACCACGAGCACATCGATCAATGTGGATGTACCACAAAGATAGAGCACAATATAGAAACATACAAGAACACTAAGAAATAATAGAGAAACATCCACAACAACTAGAATTACCAGAATTACATAAACTTTACTCAGGAATACTGACAGAATCCACAAAAATATTGTCAGAACACAACTGTTCACAACACGATCAATTCTTCACTTGGACCTTTGAAACTTTTGGTAGATGAACTAGATACACTCAACAGAAAACCATTTAATCCACAACAATTTATCTCTAATGTATAGAACAAGACACCTTCATGACTTTCACAGTTCCACTGGGAATTTGGAACACTTTCTTTTACAATTTTCTCAATATCCTCGACATATACAACCTTCAATACATCAAATGCTAATAGTGTTGACATCAATGACAACCACATATCAGCCACACAACCACAACATCCAAAAATCTCCCCCTTTGGCATTGATGGAAACACATGATGTGAAAAATACCATCAACCCAACTCTCAATCAACACTTACTCCTCCTTAGATTCTGACTCTTCTTCCTTGAATTCTTCTGCAAAATCTTCTCCCCACAAGAATCTTCACTCCAAATAAGCAGCAGTGTTTCACATGAATCTTCTCCCCCTTTGACATCAATGGCAAAGATAAACATTATCTTTCCACATGCAAGCTTTGAACCACATATCTGCACATCTGACTACTCCCCCTAAGTAGCAGCCATGGGAACATTAATCCAAATTAGAATATGATCATGAAATGGATGGATTGATGCAATTTAATGCATCCTAGTTCATATCAAGAGGGGTAATCACCCCTAGCATCCCTCTGAGATACTCAAAATATCCTTCGGCAATGGCTTAGTGAAAATATCTGCAATCTATTCTTTGGTAGGCATATACTCCAGTCTAACTTCTTTTTCACTCACTTTCTCCCTCAAAAAGTGAAACTTGATTGATATATGTTTGGTCTTAGAGTGTAGCATCAGATTATTTGATATGTTAATTGCACTTGAGTTATCACAGTATATGGCAATAGGTTCATCATATACTACTCTGATATCTTTCAACATCTGTTTCATCCACATCACTTGAGTACAATTATTTGCAGTAGCAATATACTCTGCTTTAGTAGTAGATAGAGAAATGAAATTCTACTTTTTGCTCAAACAAGACACCAACTTCTTCCCTAGGAAGAAAGAACCACCACTAGTACTCTTTCTTTCATTTACATCTCCTATCCAATCCGCATCAGTATATGCATTTAAAGTAAGATCATCATCCTTAGGGTACCAAAGCCAAAAATTGACTGTTCCTTTTAGATACCTAAAGATTCTCTTAACAATAGTCACATGAGATTCTTTTGGATCAGCCTGAAATCTAGCAACCATACATACAATATTCATAATGTTTGGTTTAGTTTGAGT
>VDFB02151593.1:44132-89047 GCA_007258455.2 Sequoia sempervirens | reverse complement strand
TACCATGGGAGTACCAATAGGTTTTGAATCATCCATGCCAAACTTCTTCAATAGTTCTCTCACATATTTGGACTGAGATATGAAGATCCCCTTGTCTAACTGAGTAACTTGCAATCCTAGAAAGAACTTCATCTCTCCAATCATACTCATCTCAGATTCACTCTTCATTTCATTAGAAAACTTCATACATAGATTATCATCTCCTCGAAAAATAATGTCATCAATAAAGACTTCAATAATTAACTCTTTATCATGATCCAATTTGAAGTATAAGTTGCTATCAACAGCACCTTTATTGAATCCAAGCTTTAGTAAGTATTTGTCTAATCTAGCATATCGGGCTCTGGGGGCTTGCTTGAGTCCATACAAAGCTTTCTTCAATTAGAAAACCATGTCTTCGTTATCAGTTAGTTGAAATCCATCAGGCTATTCAATATATACTTCTTCTAGCTCACCATTCAGAAAAGCTGACTTCACGTCCATTTGATAGATTTTATAGTTTTTGTATGCATCATAAGCAAGAAATAACCTTACGGCTTCAATTCTAGCAATAGGGGCAAAGGTTTCTTCAAAAGCAATACCTTCCATTTGTGAATACCCTTTACACACCAGTCTTGCTTTATTCCGAACCACTTCACCTTGTTCATTTAGTTTATTTCGAAAGACCCATTTAGTACCAATTACATTTTTATCTTTTGGTCTGGGAACTAGTATCCATGTATCATTCTTTTCAATTTGCATTAATTTTTCCTTCATAGCTTCCATTCAATGTTCATCATTGCAAGCTTCACTGACATCTTTAGGTTCAATCTTGGATATCAAACAATACTCTTCTACAATCTTTCTTCTAGTTTGCACTCCTTTATTCTTATCTCCTATAATTTTATTTTCAAAATGATTTAGCTTTACATACCTCAGAGTTTTAGGATTTTCTCGAACTTCTGATTCTTCTGTTCTTTTTTCTACACTTGCACTTGTCTCTTCTTCTTGACTATCTTGATTTACTGGAACAAATTGAAGTTGTCTTACCGGAACATATGGCACAATTTGAAGTTGATTTTGTGTCTGAACATTCTTCTCTTTATTTGTATTGTCTTCATCTGAATCATATCCACAATATCTGGATGATTTAGCAGAATCCTCATCAACTCTTACATTTGCACTCTCAACCATTTTTCTCAGTCTTTTGTTATAACACTAGTAGGCCTTGATTTTAGTAGAGTAACCTAGAAAGATTCCTTCATCGCTTCTTGCATAAAAATTTCTTATATCATCATCTCTCTTTACGTAGCATTTGCTTCCAAAGATATTGAAATATTTAGCAGTAGGCTTATAACCAAACCATAATTCAAAAGGAGTCTTACCAGAATTACCATTTACATTTTCCTGGTTCAAAGTATACATAGAAGTGCTTACTGCTTCACTCCAGTAGATGTGAGGCACATTTCCTTTAATCATAATTGTTCTAGCAACATCCAAAATTGTTTTTTTCTTTCTCTTAGCAACACCATTTTGTTGATGGGTCCGGGGAGCAGATAACTGTCTTTTGATTCCATGCTCTTCACAGAAAGAATTAAACTCCCTGGAGGTGAACTCACCACCTCTGTCTAACCTTAGGCATTTGATTTTTAGACCTTTCTCATTTTCTGCCATAGCTTTGAAACTCTTGAACTTTTCTAATGCTTCACATTTTTCTCTTAAGAAAGCAAACCATATCATTCTAGAATAGTCATCAATAATTAGCATAAATTACCTTTCACCATGGAGACTTCTGACTCTAGAGGGACCACATAGATCAGTATGCACAAGCTTCAGTAATCCATTTGAGCTATGTTGTTTGCTCTGAAAAGAAACTCTAGTTTGCTTTCCCATTTGACACTCTTTGCAAATTGTGCTAGCAGGATTCACTATCTTAGGTAGATCTCTTATTGCTTGAGTGGAACTTATTTTGACAATGTTATCAAAATTCACATGACATAGCCTTCTATGCCATAACCAGATTTCATCTACTTGAGCAATTAAACAACTTTCACTAACAACATTCAAGTGAAAAATATTACCTTTTGTTTGTTTACCCAAGGCAATTACATTTCCAGAGCTTCCATATATCTTGCATCTTCCATTTTTGAGATAAAGATCATAACCTTTGTCTACCATCTGTCCAACACTCAACAGGTTGTGCTTCAAGCCTTCAACATAAATAACATCATCAGTGTTATGCTTACCACCAAGACAAATAGATCCTTTGCCATGAATCACACAAGCATTTTTATCTCCAAATCTTACAACCCCATCATCATACTTCTCTAGACTTAAAAAATTGTTTTTGTCACTAGTCATGATGTGATCATCCCCTATCAATGACCCACTCATCCTTTTCTTCAATTTGAGCTGCAAGAGCTTTCTCAACTTTAGCAGATTCAGTAGTCATAGGACTATTTTCCTTGATAGCAGTGAAAACCCAATCATCTTTATTTCCATTATCTTTATCAGAGTCATCATCAGTCACACCTTCTTTAGCAAAGTAACATTTCTTTTGGAATCTAGATTTTATAAGGCTTAGATCTAAGAACTTTTTTAGGACACCCTGATGCAAAATGACCTATTTTACTACAAGAAAAACATTTGATAGGTAGCTTTCCTTTATACTTACCTTGACCTCTACCTTCTTTCTTCACTATCTGTGCTTCTAGCTCTTCTACTTCTCTTTCTTCATCTTCAATCTATTTCATTTCTTCCTCATACTTGAATGTCTTTCTATAACTCTCTCCCAGATCATATCTTTGCTTGTTTCTTCTAGATACAATAGCCTTGAATGCAGTTTCAGTCTTAGGAACATAATCACCAAATTCACTCAACTAAAAGGCAACAAGTTTACCAATCAGTGTATCCCTTGTCACATTTGTCAATGATTTGGTTTCTTCAATAGAATAAGCCTTAGCTTTATAGCAGGGAGGCAATGATCTGAGCACCTTAGCCACAATTTCTTCCTCTTCCAAGATACCACCGAAACATCTAATTCCCATCACTAATTCATTTACTCTTTGCATAAAAGAAGAAATATTTTCATCCTCACCCATCTTCAAATTTTCATACTTACCTTTCAAACTCTGTAGCTTAGCCATCTTCACATGTACATCTCCTTCATACAAAGTTTCCAACTTTTTCCACATCTCATGAGCTGTCTTCAGACCTAACACATTTTTCATTTTCGAATTTGTTAAAGCACTCAACAAAGCTTCCATATCCCTGACATTATTCTCAACCTCTTTAATCTCATCAGCAGTGGAAGGACCATTCTGAGGAATAACATATTGATTCTTTGTAATTTTCCAGAAGGGTTCACCAATACACTTCAAATGATACTCCATCTGAGCTTTCCACAATGAGTAATTTGTTCCATCAAATCTAGGACTGTCCTTGTATGATGCCATCTCGAATCACCTTAAGCTGTTAAACTTCTTCAGAGGAACCTACTTTGGTACCAATTGTTGGTAAAACAAGGATAGACAACTGAGAGGGGGGGTGAATCAGTTGTCACAGAATACTTAAATATTTTCAAACTTTATTTAACTCAATCTCAGATTTGATGAATAAACAATAAACCATAAACATTCAACACAACAAAAACACAGAGAACACCAATATTTTTTACATGGAAACCCTGTTAGGGGAAAAACCACAGTGGAGGTTAGTCCACAATATTATACCCTGTTAAAAGTATATTGAGAAATAATGGGAATGCACATGCATTCGGACACATTTCCTAGAGCTCACTACTCAAATACAAAAGAGGACTCATTGTCCAAAGAAAATTTTGGATTAAAGCCATCCAAATTGTGAACTGAGAAAATAACTTCTACACAAGCCTGATTATAGTTTTAGTTAAGCACATAAAAAACTTCTTCACTCTTCGCTCAAACTTATTCACACTTTTCTTAGTCTTCTTCACACTCTACTCTACAGTCGAATGATATTCACACATACACACATGGGAGCACACAAAACACACTTTACACCGATGAAACAATCGCTCTTATATATCCACAACATGAGATTACATCAACAACTTAGTCAGCCAAAGATATAAAACATATTTTCAATGTTAGGCCAAATTTATAAATAATTTTTCAATGTGAATCCACCAAGGTCAGCCACAACATAGTGGAGACCCAAATTAACAACTCCAACCCAAAAAGACTTCAACTAATTTCACCTTGAAGATCCACTACACATTACACCCATCATGTCGGTCAAGAACATGAAAAACTAAACATACAGAGAAAAATCTTTGACCACGAGCACATCGATCAATGTGGACGTACCACAAAGATATAGCACAATCTAGAAACATCCAAGAACACCAAGAAACAACAGAGAAACATCCACAATAACTAGAATTACTAGAATTACATAAACTTTACTCAAGAATACTGTCAGAACACAACTGTTCACAACACGATCAATTCTTCATGCAAACCTCTGAAACTTATGGTAGATGAACTAGATACACTCAATAGAAAAACCTTTAATCCACAACAATTTATCTCCAACGTACAAAACAAGACACCTTCATGACCTTCATAGTTCCACTGGGAACCTGAAACACTTTCTTTTACAATTTTCTCAATATCCTCGACATATACAACCTTCAATACATCAAATGCTAATAGTGTTGACATCAATGACAACCACATATCAGCCACACAACCACAACATCCAACATTTCTATGCTTTTAAATCCAGCTTAGATCGCTTTTCGTTAGGCACATGAACAAAAGCCTCACAAACCAAAGATCCTTAAATGAGCAACACTAGGTTTCCTACTTAACCAAATTTCATAAGGAGTTTTATCTTCAATAGATGAACTAGGAGATCTATTGATTAAATAACAAGAACTACTTATAGCCTTGGCCCAAAGGCACATATCTAGCTTAGCACTACTTAACATACTCCTAGCTCTTTCCATTAAGGTTCGGTTCATCCTTTCTGCTACTCCATTTTGTTGCGGTGTATATGGAGTAGTTTTTTGTCTCACAATTCCTGCATGCTTACAATAATCTTCAAATTCCCTAGAACAATATTCACCACCATTATCTGATCTCAACACTTTTATCTTATGATTTCATTGTTTCTCAACCAAAGCCTTAAATTATTTAAACTTATTAAACACGTCAGATTTGTTATGCATAAAATAGATCCAAGTGTATCTTAATACACCATCAATAAATGTGACAAAATATCTCGATTTTCCAATAAAGTCAATATCCACAGGGCCCATTACATCTAAATGAATAATCTCTAATAATCTTTTAGCTTTATTTGTTCCACTAGGAAATGAAGATATAGATTGCTTTCCAAACACACAATGCTCACAAAATCATTTTTTCCAATATTATAATCAGGAATACCATCAACCAATTTCTTATTAAGAATAGTCCTAAGACCTTTTTCACTAATGTGGCCCAATCTATGGTGCCACAACATACATGTATTTTTCAACTTCAAGTTTACATTGGCTGATTTATTCAAATTGGAGGTATTAAGCTTAAACAAAGCCCCAATCCAAGATCCTTTAGCAACCACCTTTGTCAAATGTCACATGCATTCCAAAATCATTGAACTTAGATACAAAAAGTAGATTTCTAGCAAGTCTTGGAATATGTAAAACATCATTAAGGGTCTTAACCCTACCATCACTGAAACACAACTTTACCTCTCCTTTTCCCACAACCTCTATTGTGCTATTATCTCCAAAGAAGACATTCCCTCCATCATATGTAGTATACTTAGTGAACCACTCCTTGTTAGGAGTCATATGATGTAGCAACCTGAATCAATAAGCCAAGAGTTATCAATAGCATTATTAGATGAAATGACCAATGCATCATTATTGTCATCTGAGGATTTATCTATAGAAGCATCAAAAGTCATTTTCTTGCTCTTACAATCCTTCTTTACATGTCCAGGTTTTCCACAATTCCAACACTTTACCTTACTCTTACCAGAGGTTTTAGACCCTCCTTTGGACTTACCCTTTCCTTTCTTGTCTACCTTAGATTCCTTTTCCTTAGGCCTACCTCTTAAAAAAAAGGAATCTTGGGATCCCATTTTAGACTTCCTCCTCATCTCCTCTGATTGGAGAGTAGGAAGTATATTGTCCATCGTAAGATCTACACCACTACCATTGATAACAACAATTACATTTTACCAAGATTCTGGTAAACAATAAAGTAACAAAATGCATTTATCTTCATCTTCTAGCTTTACATCTATAGATGCTAATTGACTTAGAATCAAATTAAAAACATTTAAATGATGTGCAACAAAATCACCATCTTTCATCTTTAAAGAATACAACTTTCTTTTCAAATACAACTTATTAGTAAGACTTTTGGTTTGATAAATATCACCTATCCTCTTCCACAATTTATATGCAGTAGTTTCATCTAAAACATTCAAGAGAACAACATCAACAAGACATAATATTATGGTCCCTCTTGCCTTCTTATCAATCTTAGCCCAATCCTCATCTGACATCATTATAGGTGACTTTGTCTCATTACAAACAACTAACCACTAATCTCTCTCTTCAAGGAGATCCTCCATTTTTAGTTTCCACATCTCATAACTAGATCCATTGAATATTTCAATATATAAATGAGAATTAGAACTCATTGTAACACACTTCTTTTACAAAATCAGCAATAACACAATAGTAAAAGCTCCCACTATAGGCAAAAAACCTTCAAACTTTTAAGAGAAAGGCATCCCAAACTCTACCCAAACTCTAGCTCTAATACCAAATGTTGAAATTGGAGGTAATTATGTAGCATAAAAACCTGTAAAACTATGAGATTGTATATCTAATTAACTGTTCTTTTTCACAATTAAGGATTCTTTGTGTATGATTATCTGTTTAGATAAATTTTACCAACTATAGAAGTAGACAGAAGATTGTAGAACAATGAACAAGAAGATAGAAGTGACACAATATATACTTGGAGAAACCCTTTCAAGAAAAAACTCCACCACCAAAATCAATAGTGCTTGCATTATTTAATATTAGAACAAGATTACAATAACACTGTATCAATCCTTTGCTTGATATGCTTCTTTTTCCTTCAACAATTCTTCTTCACAACCTCCAAATAAACAATGATAAAACTCTCTTCAATTTGCTGCAATTAATAGACAATAATTAGCATTGAAAACTCCAAAGAGTTGTCAATTAAAAAGCACAAAACTTCTCTAAAAAACCATGCCTATTTTGTGCAAGTAGAGTTTCAACATGTAACATGAAGTCAGTAACAAAGTCTCCTCAATTTAGGCACCCCAAACTGAACTCCTAACTGATTGTTGTCCAAGAAAATATCTTCCAAGCTTCTCGTCAAAGTTGGCGCCCAAGAATGGGCCCACTTAACTCAGCCTTGTAAATATCTTCTCAGGTGAAAGGTGTTAACTCCAAGATTCCAACTTGGGCGCCCAAGGTGGGTCCAAGTCAATCTTTGTTAATTGAAACATATCTCTCCATCAATTCATGCAAACATGATACATGATTGATCATCCCCACTTAACTGAATGTAGCCATATGTTATCTGTCATGCAATTCAAGTCATTAGCATGCAACTCAAGTCAACTAACATACAACTCAAGTCACTAGCATGCAACTCAAGTCAACTAGAGTCTACTAACATGCAACTCAAACTAACTACATGCAATTGAAGATAACTGAACTGAAATGAACTAAACTAAACTAAAATAAACTAAACTCCATGCATGTAAATATTAATCCATAACTTCTATGATATTTACATGCATTCCTGAACTGTTATCTTTTCTGTAAACAGTTAACTGAACTCAAGGTGGGTTACACCTTCCATGTGGGTGCCCCATGTGCTCCTATTTTGTAGGAGCTCTTCTTGGGCATCCCCACATGTTCCTATCATTTAAAATTAATTACAAATGTCAATTTACATGTTCATTTCATTTGAATTTAATCTCTTTCTAATCCTATTATTGGGGAATACTTTCCAAGGACTTAGAAGATACATGAAATATGTTTAGGATTGCAAGTAAATGGCATCCTATTCCCAAAATTATCCCACTTGAAATTATACATTGCAGTTATTCTAAACAAGGAATCATTATTATAAATCAAGTACAAGACTCAAGGCCAATGGCCTTCCTGCACCAAGATAACTTATCTGTAGGAGCTAGTTTCGTAAGATAATCTGCAACATTGATCAAAGTGTGAACTTTCTCAATCAATACCTTCCCATTCTCAACCATTTCTTGAACAAAGTGATACTGAACATCAACATGCTTAGTACGAGCATGATACATAGGATTTTTGGCTAAAAAAATAGCACTCTCAATATTACATTCAAGTTTAATTTGCTTGCAATTAAAACCAATAACTTTCCCAAGTATCTGTAACCAAACTTCCTTTTTAGAGGCATGTGTAGCAACCATGTACTCTACTTCTGTGGTGGAAAAAGAAACTGTGGGCTGCCTCTTACTCATTCAACTAATCAAAGCTCCAAAAACACATAGCCACTTGTCAAATGATGAGGTAAAAATTACCTCATCAACATAATGGACTCAATATGAAAATCTAAACTCTTCAGCCCAAATTACCTTGCCAATTGATTACCTTTAGGAAAAATAATTGCTCTCTTTTTATGAATAAGTCTACAAACTTTATTTCTTGAAGTTAGGAAAATTAAGCTTATTTATGTTGATTTAATGGTTTAGTCTTTGAGAATTTCGTAGGTCAACTCCACTCCCCATCACCATTCCAGTCAAAGGGAAATGAATTTGGATCTTCATACTTTTGAAAACAAGTGGGCGGGTGCCAAAATTCCAAAAGCACATGTTTTGGGCCGAGTCTTTATAATTCTCTTATTTTTCAATTTCAAAAACTTTATGGCTCATGCGAGCCTCTTTAATATTGCATATCATGGGCTTTAAAGTCCCTATGTTATTGGCAATCTATTAAGAAGACTCTATTAACTGGAAAGTAGGATTTTGTTAGTTCTCTTCATATAAATATGTAACTGCTGCAAATAATGAATAGAGAAGAAGATTATCATTATGCTACCAATCTATCTTTTGAGTAAAAACTACCATATGAATATGAGTTTTTCCTGCCACTCTTTGAATTATTGAGTGATGTGAATGAAGTAACTTATATTTTTCCAGTGCGTGTGATCTGAAGTAGCTATAGACACACCTGAGAGTTGGCCACTCGAGGGTTATAGATACATAGATAAGTATTCTATTTCTTATTCTACATTTCCTTTTAGTAGATAACAGTTGAATTGCATTTCACTTTCATGAGTATATGTTATGTTGTCAGTGTCAAGCCTAAAGGTTGCAACTAAGTCCGTAGTTTCTGAGCTTAACATTTGAATGTCTGGAGCACCTTTCTTCAACTGATTCTGTTAAATTTTTCTATGATTAGCAGTTGGATTGTTATCTTTTACATTAGATAGATTTTTCCTAATTTCTTTACATGTTTTACTTCTTCAGCAATTTATGCATTCTTTAGATTAATCATTTCCATGCTTTCTATTTTAGTGGTGATGCTTTTTAGATTTATAGTTCTCTATTTTCTGGTTTGAAGTCATTTTTCCACTTTCTAGATAGATGATTTACTGCTTTCAAGATTAGTGGCCCCTTAGTGTAGAAATTTTATTCAACTGGTTAGTATTTAGGAAACCTGAGAGAGAGAAGTTGAGATGTCTTCTATTGCATATAGTCATTGGACACTGCCCAGTCGATATATTTATGTGTTTATTCACTAAATTTTTAGGACTTAATGATAGCCTGTCATCAACCTCCGACTGTCCAAGTCTCCTGCCCAATTTGAATTAACAAAACCCTATATGTCCAATGATCTGTGCATAATATCAATATCGTTAGTACCATGAGAAAGCAAACAATAATTAGAAGTACCTCATAAATATCTAAACACCCTCTTAACATAATTCCAATGTTCTTTACCAGGGTTAGACAAAAACCTGCTTAGAACTCCCACTGCTTGGGCTATATTTGGTCTCAAATAGACCATTGCATACATTAAACGACAAACTGCACTAGTATATGGAGTTTCAGACATTTCCTCATGATCAAAATTAGATTTAGGACTCATGTCTAAACTTAACTTTGTACCAACTAGTAAATGAATATTAATTGGTTTACTTTTCTGCATCTTAAACCATTTCAAAATAGTATCAACATAGTTGCTTTTACTTAAGCAAAGATTTTATTTACCTCTATCTCTGTTGATCTCCATACCAAGGATATATTTTGCAGCCCCTAGATCTTTCATCTCAAATATGTTAGAGAGTTGTTCTTTCAATTCTTTGATCATTACCTTGATGTTACCAATAAACAACATGTCACCAACATACAATATAATAATTAAAAGTTGATCATCAATAAATTTTATGTAAACACAATGATCTTCCTCACTCCTAACATAACCAATTTTCAATGCAAAAGCATCAAAATTCTAGTACCACATTCTCGGTGATTATTTCAATCCATATAAAGATCTCTTTAACCTGCAAACCAATTTTTGTTTTCCTTTTACAACAAAACCATCAGGTTACCTCATATAAATCTCCTCATCAAGATTCCCATACAAAAAACGTAGTTTTCACATCCATTTGCTCTATCTCAAAATCATAAGCATCAACAATAAATAAAAATAATCTAATAGAAGTTAATTTAGTAATTGGAGAGAAGATTTCATTAAAGTCAACTCCCTCTCTCTGGGAGTAGCCCTTGGCTACTAATCTAGCCTTGTACCTTTCGAGATTACCACCTACTCCAATTTTCTTTTTAAAGATCTATTTACAACCAATTGCCTTTCTTCCTTTGGAAAAACTCTCAAGATCCCATGTGTCACAAGGATCCAAGGATTCCATCTCCTCATGCATAGCTTATGACCAAAGCTTGTTCTCATCTGAAGACAAAGCTTCCCTGTAAGAACTAGGTTCATCATTAGTACTCATCAAAGCAAATATACAACAGAAATTAGGTGGGCTATACCTATCAATGGGATTTTGTTGTCTTGTGGATCTTCTCAAAGGGGTTTCTTCTTGTTCCTCAATATGCTCATCGTGAGCATTTATCTCAAAAGATTTCTTTGAACACTCCTCATCCAATCCATCCAATTGTTCTTTAGCATGTGCATCTTCATGCTTCTCAATATTTATCTCAAAATGCACCATTCAATAAGTATCCTTCTCCTTTGGTTTTTCTTCTCCTAAATAAGCTCTAAATTCCTTGAAAATCACATCTCTAGATAAATATTTTTTTTTGGGTTAGAGGATTCCAAAGCTTGTAACCTTTTACATTTTCACCATAACCTATGAATATACATTTCTATGCTTTTGGATCCAACTTAGATCGCTTTTCGTTAGGCACATGAACAAAATCCTCACAACCAAATATCCTTAAATGTGCAACACTAGGTTTCCTACCTAACCACATTCATAAGGAGTTTTATCTTCAATAGATGAACTAGGAGATCTATTGATTAAATAACAAGAAGTACTTACAACCTCGGCCCAAAGGCACCGATCTAGCTTAGCACTACTTAACATACTGCTAGCTCTTTCCATTAAGGTTCGGTTCATCCTTTCTACTACTCCATTTTGTTGAGGTGTATATGTAGTAGTTTTATGTCTCACAATTCTTGCATGCTTACAATAATCATCAAATTCCCTAGAACAATATTCACCACCATTATTTGATCTCAACATTTTTATCTTATGAACTGATTGTTTTTTATTAGAGGTAAAATACAATTTTTGAAGGTGCCCAGAACCCTATACATCATAAAGTAGTTAAGATATAAGAAAACAACATTAAGAAAAAAACAACCCAACAATGACCCATCAGCAAAATTTTAGCCAAAAAGGAGGACCCCACTAGTAGCACTACATACTTTTTAGAATATCTGCCACCTCCATGTCGCTTGCCACAACCTTCTGTGCTTCATCCAAAACATTAGAAATTTCTTTCCCTGAGGTCCCTACCTGAGCTTTAGCTTTGTTCCTAGTCTTGGCACTAGGTACATCTATATTTACCTTAGTAATCAAAACAATACCTTTCTCCCCACCCCTCCCAGCAACACCCTCCTCCTCCAACAACTTACCAAAAACATCAAACTCTTTAGCATAAGCAGTTTCTTTACGCTTCTTGGCACTAACCATAGGATAAGTCACAATAGTAAATTCAAATTTACCAATATTTTTATGCACCTCCCCACCTTTCATGATAGTATTCCAAATTTTCATCATTTGATCCTCAAGGGTGAGGATTCTTCCTTCAAGATTTTGTTTCATTTTGAGAGTTTCCTCTGCAATAGTTTCTGTCTTATGATCTGATTGTTTCTCAACCAAAGCCTTAAATTATTTTAACTTATTAAACACATTAGATTTGTTATGCATAAAATAGATCCAAGTGTATCTTGAGACATCATCAATAAATGTGACATAATATCTAAATTTTCCAATAGAGTCAATATCCACAGGACCCATTACATCTAAATGAATAATCTCTAATAATCTTTTAGCTTTATTTGTTCTACTAGGAAAGGAAGATCTAGATTGCTTTCCAAACACACAATGCTCACAAAAATCATTTTTTTCCAATATTATTATCAGGAATACCATCAACCAATTTCTTATTAAGAATGGTCCTTATACCTTTTTCACCAATGTGCCCCAATCTATGGTGCCACAACATACATGTATTTTAAGCTTTAGTTACATTGGCTGATTTATTCAAATTGGAGGTATTAAGATTAAACAAAGTCCCAATTCGAAATCTTTTAGCAACCACCATATTCCCTTTCACCAATCTGCAACCACCTTTGTCAAATGTCACATGCATTCTAGAATCATTGAACTTAGATACATAAAGTAGATTTCTAGAAAGTCCTGGAATATGTAAAACATCATTAAGGGTCTTAACCCTACCATCACTGAAACACAACTTTACCTCTCCTTTTCCCACAACCTTTGTTGTGCTATTATCTCCAAAGAAGAAATTCCCTCCATCATATGTAGTATACTTAGTGAACCACTCCTTGTTAGGAGTCATATGATAGGAGCAACCTGAATCAATAAGCCAAGAGTTATCAACAACAATATTGGATGAAATGACCAATGCATCAATATTTATCTAAGTATTTATCTGTAGAAGCATCAAAATCTTTTTCTTTCTCTTACAATCCTTCTTTACATGTCCAGGTTTTCCACAATTCCAACACTTTACCTTACTCTTACTAGGGGTTTTAGACCCTCCTTTAGACTTACCCTTTCCTTTCTTGTCTGCCTTAGATTCCTTTTCCTTAGGCCTACCTCTTATAAACAAGGAATCTTGGGATCCCGTTTTAGACTTCCTCCTCATCTCCTCTGATAGGGGAGTAGGAATTATATTGTCCATCGTAGGATCTACACCACTACCACTAATAGCAACAATTAGATTTCCCCAAGATTTTGGTAAAGAAAAAAGTAACAAAATGCATTTATCTTCATCTTCTAGCTTTACATCTACAGATGCTAACTGACTTAGAATCAAATTAAAATCATTTAAATGATGTGAAACATAATCACCATCTTTCATCTTTAAGAATACACCTATCTTTTCAGATACAACTTATTAGTAAGACTTTTGGTTTGATAAATATCACCTATCCTCTTCCACAATTTATATGCAGTAGTTTCATCTAAAACATTCAAGAGAACAACATCAACAAGACATAATATTATGGTCCCTCTTGCCTTCTTATCAATCTTAGCCCAATCCTCATATGGCATCATTGTAGGTGATTTTGTCTCATTACAAATAGCTAACCACTGATCTCTCTCTTCAGGGAGATCCTCCATTTTTAGTTTCCACATCTCATAACTAGATCCATTGAATCTTTCAATATCTAAACAAGAATTAGAACTCATTGTAACAAACTTCTTTTACAAAATCAGCAATAACACAATAGTAAAAGCTCCCACTATAGCCAAAAAACCTTCAAACTTTTAAGAGAAAGGCATCCCAAACTCTACCCAACCTCTAGCTCTGATACCAAATGTTGAAAATGGAGGTAATTAGGTAGCTTAAAAACTTGTAAAGCAATGAGATTGTAGATATAATTAACTGTTCTTTGTCACAATTAAGGATTCTTTCTGTATGATTATCTGTTTAGATCAATTTTACCAATTGTAGAAGTAGACAAATTATTGTAGAAGAATGAACACGAAGATAGAAGTGACACAACATATACATGGAGAAACCCTTTCAAGAAAAAAATCCACCACCAGAATCAATAGTGCTTGTATTAGTTAACCTTGGAACAAGATTACAATAACACTATATCAATCCTTTGCTTGATATGGTTCTTTTTCCTTCAACAATTCTTCTTCACAACCTGCAAATAAACTCTGATAAAACTCTCTTCAACTTGTTGCAATTAATAGAAAATAACGAGCCTTGAAAACTCCAAAGAATTTTCAATTACAAAGCACAAAGCTTCTCTCAAAAATCTATGGCTATTTTGTGCAAGTAGAGTTTCAACATGTAACATGAAGTCAGTAACAGAGTCTCCTCTATTTAGGTGCCCTAAACCAAACTCCTAACTAATTATTGGCCAAGAAAATATCTTCCAAGCTTCTTGTCAAATTTGGCACCCAAGAATGGGCCCACTTAACTCAGCCTTGTAAATATCTTCTCATGTAAAAAGTGTTAACTTCAAGATGCCAACTTGAGTGCCCAAGGTGGGTCCAAGTCAATCTTTGTTAACTGAAACATATCTCTCCATCAATTCATGCAAACATGATGCATGATTGAGCATCCCCACTTAATTGAATGTAGCCACCTGTTATCTATCATGCAACTCAAGCCAACTAAATTCAACTAACATGCAACTCATACTAGCTACATGCAATTGAAGATAACTAAACCATAACTAAAATGAATTGAATTGAACTGAACTCCATGCATGTAAACATCAATCCCTAACTTCTAGGATCTTTACATGCATTAGTAAAGTGTTATCTTTTCTCCAAATAGTTAACTGAACTCAAGGTGGGTTTCATCTTCCATGTGGGCACCCCATGTGCTACTATTATGTAGGAGCTCTTCTTGGGCATCCCCACATGTTCCTATCATTTAGAATTAATTACAAATGTCAATTTACATGTTCATTTCATTTGAATTTAATCTCTTTCTAATCCTAGTGTTGGGGAACACTTTCCAAGGACTTAGGAGATACATGAAATATGTTTAGGATTGCAATTAAATAACATCCTATTCCCAACACAAGATTGGGATACAAATGACTTGCTTTAGGTTGGCTCACATGTGTCATACTATCTTTGTTCTTTCTATTTTCTTTGTGATTGTGTGTGCATAATGTGATCCCCCATATTGTGTTTCTAGGAGTGTCTTTATGTTTGTAAGATTTCTTTGGATCACCCTTGTCACTCTCTTGGTACAAGGATACAAAGGAAGAGAATATTTCAAGACATTCTTCTATTTGTATATGCATTCTTCTATCCATCATAAACATTGTCTTTTCCTTTGTCTTGTGTTTTCCTTTTGGGGACGGTGCAAAGTGTTGATACATTTAGGTCTCTTCCATGTTGACCCAAAAGGCTCGTTTGTCTTCTATCTCTCTATGTGTAATTCCTCCTTTTTGTTTGTTGTTACACAAGGTATTTGGTGAATGATGACGATTCCAAGCTCTATTATATCATTGTAGCAAAGAAATGCACTAAACCTAAATCCATGGATCCCTTATGTGTTATCTTTGGATTGCATGTGGGTGCAACTTCATTTTTCATGATGCAACTTTATTTGGAAACATATGTTTGGCATAGGGCTTTCCAAATAATATCTCATGGCCCTTTAATCAACTGGCATATATCATTTTCTACTTTAAATAATTTCTTACAGTATGGTGTTTAAAAATTCCTTTAAAGTGAGGGCATACATTGGCATTATTGTATTGGGATTATTACGTTGATTCTTGCTTCACTTTTTTCACAGAGGTTGAACTTATTGTAGTGTTGGCATGGAATTTTGATCATGTTGTGGCACCTTATAAAATTTATTAGGGAGTATAAATTTTTGCATGGTTGACATATGGGAGGCATGTAGACCTAGCATGATTTTTTCATCTTCCGCCTTATTATGAGTTCACACCTTGTACACCAAATGTGTGTTTCTCATCTAGACTTGGGGGCTCACCTAGTGTATATCAGACTACACTAGCTCTTGTGAGTGTATTTCATGGTCACCTACTATAGCACAACTTACTATCCAGTGCAGCCATGTGTTTCATAACTGATTTTACATCCTTGTGAGTGTATTTGATGGATGTGGCATAATACAACTTACTAGTTCATCCCTTTTTGCATTAGCTTTAACATTGCATGCTTGTGTATCTTGTCTTGTTGCACATATCTTACATTTCTTATGTGTCCATTTGTCCTTATGTTGGTTTGTCATGGGATCTTAGATCCCAAGGGCTTGGCCACCTCCTTGATCTTTGTCATCCTATCTCTCTAGCATTTGTACACTTGGACCTCTCTTAACACATATTTGTCTACTTTAGTGTGAGTTTGAGCATAATCTCATACTCTCACTAAAGTGGGGCTAAATGTAATGTAGAAAATTGAATACCTTTACAATTTCACACAATGTTTGGGTCCCTTAATTAATTGGACTTAATTAAGCATCTAGTTTTCCAAATTATGCATTCCTAAGCCCTATTTTGCTTGTTTTCGAAAGGGAAATCCATATTTAATTGATGCAATTAATATTTTAATTACCCTGAAATGAATGTGTCTTGGAATTTTGGGCCAAGACCCATTCACCCAAGGGTGAATGGGTCCTCCTTAAGTCCTAGGTACTAAATTTTAATATATTTTTTCTAGTATTTTATTGATTCAAATTTCATATGCAATTGTCAACTTTTGGAATCTATTTTTTGAGAAATTAGATAAACAACAATAAATACATAGTATTTTTATCAAGTCAACATCAACAAGAAAGAGGTGAACTTTAAGAGAGAAAATATTATTTCCAAGAGTATTCAAGAGCATCTTTATATGTCATTTGTTGTAGCATTCAAGATCCTATCATCATGTTCAAGCTTATGTGTGTTCATGACATATCTTGTGAAGGCTAATGTACATTGTTGATCCTAGAGCATCCAAGAATTCAAGTATCCTTGACAAATCAAGAAAAGAAAGATCTTATTCCTTGGAGTGATGTGTTTGACTTCAGTCCTCTAAGGGAATCCATTAAATGTTTGGTGAGTTGTAGCAAGCAAGTGTTCATTCATCATTCCCTCCATTTATCAATTATCATTCTATCAAGGTTTAATTACCAAACATGGGGTTTGCTAAAGAAAACCCCCATTCAAAACAAATAATTTGTCCTCTCTTTGTATGTGCATATTACAGGTTGAAGAAAGATTGAAAAAATCTCAAAGAGCAATTTTGCAACATTGCATAAGTTGTCACCATTGTTGTCAAGCCATGAAAAGTCAATTGCAAATTTTATTTCCAACTTTCGCAGAGTGGGACCTATGTAAAATTGAAACCAAGATCCAACATCAGAGGATTACCAAAGATTTTTCTGGACACCCTAACCAAGAATCATTTTACCTAGGGAAAAACTATCCTTCAACAATGCTTAGAACCAAAATTTAATGTAGGTACATGTGTCCAGAACCTTCTTAGATCTATTTGCAAACTGTGATTTCAATTTCTATATATCTTTGAGATCTTGCATTTTATCATCTAGGTCTTATTGTTCATTAGGTTTAGTTGCATCAAATCATTTCCATTTAATTCCAAATCATATTGTCCTAAAAAAATAAGAGATTTAGGTCTGATTGGCTCATCTTAGGTGATGTAGGAGCATCACTCTCAATGTGTTTTTTTAATGATTTATTAGGGTGTAAGGAGTTTTTTTTGTGTTAATAGGGGTCTTGAAGGATCCACTAGGATCATTTTAGATGCTTTAGATAGCTTAGATAGGCCTAGAATTCAAATTATTAGGTTTCCCATCAAAAATGCCAATTTGAATTCCTAGGAGGTTTTTGGCTTGCTACAAGATCGAGGTTTATTCTCCACTTTTATTTTTGGATTTTATAAGTATAATAAGGTCTTGAAGGACCAAGGAAGACCATGTAAGGTCTTTTTGTTTATTTTTTTTCTTAGTCATGGTTGAAAAGTTGCAAAAAAGGTCATAATTGTCAAATTTAGTGATATAGTCCTTAGGGTTTTGATGGAAAAAGATATATGCTCAAATTGTAACTATTTTTGGGAGCTATTTTCATGACTAATCAATTATAATATACACTCCAAGAAGTGTGGGAGAAATATTTTAAGAAATACACTATTATTTTACAAGTTTATGACAGTTTTATGAAAAACAATTAAAGAACTGATGTATATGGTCGTGTACATATTGGTTACAAACCTATGAGTGACTAAGATGAATGTGATGTGTTTTGAGATTCAAATTAAATTGATTTGAAGTAATTTCATTTAGTTTTTATCAAGTTAAGGCTAAAATAGTGTTCATTTCCCTATTTTGAAACTAGGTTTCTAGCGGGTAAGATTTATTCATAGTTTTTGTTTTGACTGTGGGAAAATTTTGAAACTTGGTGAATACCTTCATCTAATTTCTGCCCAAGTGTTTTCCAAAGGAAAACTCTTGAAATTTTTGTATGAGAGAGTTCTACAGGTCTAAGTGTAAGGAGGACTATTAAACCCTAGGAACCAGTGAGGGTTTTGGTGAATTTTTTCTTTTTGAGTTTTCCATAGTAGAGTTGTAATGTCCCTATTTTAGCCATACGCTCTTCAGTGACTGATAGCCTATTTCTGGAAGCCCGTAAGATCGTCAGAGGTAAAATTAGGGTTTCCTATTTTACAGGGGTTCTAAAGCATTTTTGAAGTTTTGCATGCAAGAGTTTCTGATGCATGTCTAGTGGATTTTTTTGGGTTTTTGGAGAGCTTCAGAATGGTGTGGCATACATCTCCATCGGACAACCTTTTCTGGAAATTGTTGTTTTGACCTATATGTTGGAGTTTCAAATTTTGGATTACAGATTCTTTCTAGGTTTTCAGAAAGATTCATAGTGATATGACATGCAAAGGAATTGGGCAACTTTTCAAAATTTACTATTTTTAGTAAGTTCTATTTTTGGTAGTATTTTGGTTGGCAGGAGTTCAGTGAGCTTTCTACTTTAGGCAGGACAGTTGAGTATTTCTTGATTTGGCTTTCTGAGGTGTATTTTTGAAGAAATGATTTATTTAAGTCATTTAATTATTATATTGTGATTTTGACCCCTTGGCCTAGCACAATGACTTAAGTTGTTTTAAAATGGGGCCCTTGAGGGTGGACGCCACATGAGGTGAAAACATTTAATATTTCTAAGTTTAATTCTTCCTCTTGGGATTTCAATGGCCTGAGATTGATACTTTTTCTAAGCCTTTGAGAAACCAAGAAACTCTTTTTGCTCCAAAAATATTTCTTGTGAAGAAGAAAGATAATACCTTGTGCATGTGTGTTGATTACCACACATTAAATCAACAAATACTAAACCTTTGGGCAGATTTGAGTTCAGTTTAGAAGTTGGTAGTTAGGCATGGCTAATGATGAAGAGATAGATTTGGCAGAGACACTTTATATGGCAGGAAAATGATTTGAAAAGGAATTTCAGTCAAGGGAAAATGAAGAGAACATTCTCCATTTGTTGGAACAATTTTTGAGATAGGTGAAGAAATCACCTTTTGAGATAATGTAGTTGGCATTAGCACTTGCAGTGACCTTTTTGAATCAGCCCTATTGACTGAGGCATCCTGATGAAGAAACCAAGTTGTTGATTTCTTCTTGCTTCATGGAAGTGATATTCTAGAATTGAGGTACCTCAATTTCCCTATGATGAAAAAACCATGAAGATTATTTTAAATATGATAGTGGAGAGTTTCCAAGATTTGGATGAAACTAGAAGTAATTTTTTTTTCAAGAAGGGCTGCTATTTTAAAGACATTTTCAAAAGTGAGAGATTGCATCCTTTTTATAGAATTGGAGATGCAAAATCAGATTTACCATTTGTTTTATTATCTCTTCACCTGGGCTTGGAGTGAGAAAGAAGAGGGGGTGCTTGCAGCTATCATGAATGTTCTAATTCTTACCATCAAAGAAGTTGATAATCTTCCAAAAAGCGTCCAATCTCTTCTCATGGATGCTTATGAATGTGAAGAGTAGATTTCTCCCACTGTTGATATGTTAATCAATGAAATTTTTAGTCAATGTAAAGAAAATTTGAAACCTCTTTTGATGAAAACTATTGAGAACAAAGAGGAGATTTCTGATGTTGAAGAGGAAAATGAAAGTTAGAACCCCTTTGAATTCACAGCAAATTTTTAGAGGGTATCCACTAATTTGCACTCATCCAAGCACTCTACAAAAGAATGCAATGAGACAACATCTACTCTTGAGACACAAGGAGTGTTCGTGCATTCTACAGAAGAATGCAATATGTCCACAACAGTTTTGAAACACATGAATAATCTAGGCATTTTGTAGAAGAATGTAATGTGACAGTGGAAGCTTTGAAGTATAGTGAGGTACTCATGTTTTCTACAGTGGAGAATAGTGAGTCAACATTTGTTAAGGAGACTCAAGTTGAAGATTCAAGGGAAAATTTTTTGGAAAAAAGAGTTGACATGGAGATGCATGAAGAGGCCATAAGTGCAGATCCAAATGAAAGAGAAGTTTGGTTAGAAGAAGATAATACCCGCTCAACCAGTGAGTTGCTTCTTCACAATTCTGGAGAATGTTGGATTGAAAAACAAGCCAAAGAGGAGAAAGAGAAAGAGGAAGTTGAAATCTTTTCACATTTAAAAGTTGATTTGAACAACTCCCTTGAATCATGTGTTGAAGTCAATATGGAAGATGAAGCTACCAATAGTTATAAGGCATATTTCTCTTCACTTGAAGCCAAGCTAAGGCATAGAGCTAAGGAATTGGAAGGAACTTTGGGCGGGATGATGAAGAGTGTCCATCACATGCGAGACAAGTTGAAGAGTACAACTCAAATGATTTTTGAGATCTTTATCCATCAAAGTTGCACTACATCACCTCATCCAATATACGAAGATTGTAGTTCAAGTTCACAAATTGTTGAAAAGGGAATTCAAGTTCTGTCAAAGCTTGATGGAATTCATCGGCATATAGAAAATTTGATTTATGATGTACCAAGAGGAGAAGATGTATGTTAGATTTCCATTGCTGATATGAAATCCATTAAGTTTGCCTTGAAGGAAATTTAATCAAGTATTTTGCGCATCATTCATGATAAAGACAAAGTGGCCAAAATTGTTGACAAGGAATTGGAGTGGAACGAGCTTACTAGGACCAAGTTGCAGGAAGTGCATGAGACTTTATTTGAAGAAGAGAATCAGATTTTTGTTGTTCAATGTTCATGGGAGCAAGAAAACAAAGGGAGATTTGAAGAGGTTCAAAAAATTCTTGATGAGCTTGATCTCTTACAAGAAACATTTGACTTGGAATGCTATCCTGAGAAACAAGAGCATTTAAATTCTCATCAATAAGCTTTTCAGGCTTTTGATAATCTCTTGTATGAAGAAGGTGCTAGTAGGATTTATGAAAATCCTCTTTTTGAAAATGATGAGGGAATTTCTTCAGGAATTACTAAAGAAGGAGGAAATTCCAATTTTTCTTCCAACAGTGGAGAGGTGGTACATGAGTTACATGAAGATGAATATACTACTGCTTCTAGTACGTCCATTCAGCAAGGAATAAAAACTCAAGGATCACAAAGAAATGAAGACATTCTTCTTGATCAACAACAAAGAGTTGATTGGCGTATTGGTGAGGATTTTATTTCATTATTTGATGAGGATGCTTGTCAGGTTCTTATCAGATTTTATTACATCACCATCTTCTATCAGAATAATTGATTTCAGAATTGCATTTGATGAAGGATTCATGGAATCTTTCTAGAAATTTATGACACAAGATTCTGGATTCAATTTATTCAACGAACATAGGTTTGTTGAAGACTTCTTGGAGTTTCAAGAAGTGTCTATTCAGATGGAATGAGAAAATTAGAGGATTCATGTGAGAACAATTCTCCGTCTGAGAAGTGGTTCTTCAATGTTGATGGTCTAGGATCCTAGTGGCAAGAAGGAAATATTGAAAATTTTAAAGGGAATAAACCAACACAATATATTCAAAATGTAGTTGTGATTATCTACTCATGTGTTGGGAAATGTCTCCAATTGAAAATTAGTATTTGGGATTCCAAGTATATTTTTATGAAGAATAGTATGCATAAAAAGAAGGTTTTTTGGAGAGATAAGTGCCAAAATTTCACTTCTATGATTGTTGCTACCTTCTTTTTTTGTCATTGGTTCATTACTTTCAATCATAAATTGGTGTTCCGGAAAGGAAATGTGATCAAAAGATGGTTTGTGGTGGCATTGGGACCCTTACTGAAGGTGCCACCAACCTTGTTTATGAGCGGTTATGCCAATTTTGATGAGAAATTCTTATGTTGCAGCTGTTGCTTACCTTCCTAGATGCGGATTCTCCAAAAATCAGATCCCAAGTGATTATTTTAGACCTGTCAAGTAGTTGGTTCATTCATTTTCAAGTCTTTATGTCTCCTTTTTGGACTGAATTTTTGCCACTAATGAGCAAGGGAATGATTCAGTTTGGTCAAAATTCATGTATGGATTATTTTTTGATGATAAACCATGGATTTCATGGTATTATTTCATACATTATTGTTTGGGGCAACGAGCTATTAGCTGATTTGATTCATCAATTTGAGACTCTTGAAGTAAATTATGTGAATATTTCTTGGAGTATCTTCAATATTATTAGTTTGCTTCAAAGGAGGCATTGTACATCCTTATGGATTTATGAGGAGTGTTTTTCTTTTTAGATAGAGATGGAGTGTGGTGCATTGTATTTTGTGGACCAAGATATGCTGCTTTACCTTTGGTATGCAAAAGTTTTAATCAAGGTAGCATAGTGGATTAGTGGAATAGTGTTCCTGAGGATGATTTGGAATCCTGGAATCACTTGGGTTTGCAGTTCAATAGTTGAAGATAAGGAAGCCAATGTTGGCTTTTCGAAGTTCACTCCCATAGTGTTCTAGTTTAGTATTTTTGGAGAAAGCTACCTGAGGAGTTGACAGAGATGGTGCATTATTTAATTGCTCTACTTACTAGTTGTAATCAGGAGGTCTCTTGTGTTGGCATCCAACAAAGCAATGCTTTCAGTAGTTGGTGCTATTGATCTCCTAGGTTGATTTGGGACCCTGGGATCATATTCAATTTTAGTTCGGTTCAGCATGGTGATTTTGGGGTAGCATTGGAATTGCTTGAGGAAAAGCAATTTTGGGAAGGGCGAATTGTAATGCCCCTATTTTAGCCATATGCTCTTTAGTGACTGATAGCCTATTTTTGGAAGCCTATAGGCTTGTCAGAGGTAAAATTAAGGTTTCCTATTTTATAGGGGTTCTAAAGCATTTTTGAAGGTTTGCATATAAGAGTTTCTAATGCATTTCTAGTGGAATTTTTTGGGTTTTTGGAGAGCTTCAGAATGATGTGGCATGCATCTCCATCAGACAACCATTTCTAGAACTTGCTATTTTTGGCATGTACGTTGGAGTTTTGAAATTTGGATTGTGGATTCTTTCTGGGTTTCTAGAGAGCTTCACAGTGATACGACATGCAAATGCATTGGGCAACTTTTCAAAATTTACTATTTTTAGTAAGTTTTATTTTTCACAGTATTCTGGTTGGTAGCAGTTCAATGAGCTTTCTACTTTAGGCAGGGCAATTGAGTATTTATGGATTTGGCTTTTTGAGGTGCATTTTTGAAGAAATGATTTATTTAAGTCATTTAATTATTAAATTGGGATTTTGACCCCTTGGCCTAGCACAATGACTTAAGTTGTTTTAAAATGGGGCCCTTGAGGGTGGATGCCACATGAGGTGAAAAAATTTAATATTTCTAAGTTTAATTATTCCTCTTGGGATTTGGAAGCCTCATTGAGAAGGTTTTAAATATTTTAAATGTTAATAATGTCTCCTCAAGACTTGGTTGCCTAGAAAAGGTGAATTAAATGTTTTAAAAATTATAATATTTCAAAAGTGAAATGGGTCCCTTTTGGAGGGAAAAGTTGGAAGTTGAAGATTCATTTCAAGTTCTTTATAAGTAGGCCTTTGTTCATTCATTCATCATCTATTGTTTATCTTATCGAAATGCTGTCGGATTGATTTCAAAACCCAACAAAGAGGGAGTTTAGCAATTTACACCATTCTTCGGGCCTGAAACTATGGTTCCCTAGATGGTCAATTGGGAGTGTGCTTCATTCAAAAGTGCATATTGAGCTTCAATGTTGAAGATTTTGGTGATAATTTCTAGTTCTGAGCTTGCTGGTTTTTGAATGGCTAAAGTGAAAATTCAATTGCAGCTCTTAGTATGAATTTAATTTCATTATGGGTGTTTGATTATTCAATTTCTTTGCTTTTGGCACCCCTAATTGTGTATTTGCAGATTTTATAATTGAAAGGTTGATTTTTTAAGCAAGGTCGACTTCATCCTAGGGTGGAACCTTGTACTTGGTGCTTTGGGATTTGATTTGTGCCATTTTTGGTGATATTTGTGATATTTAGTGGTTGCTACTTGGTCACCCAGCTTTGGAATTGTTGTAATTTCAGTTTCATTGCATTTGGAGGAGTTTTGACGATGTTATGAACAATTTAGTGTGGGTATAGTTGCTGGTAATGCTCTTTCAGTTTGCTATTTCTTCATTTTAGCTTATCAGTAATTCAGATTTTGGCTTGTAAATTTTGTAGTTGGGAAGATTAGAAGTTGGAGAAATCATCCTCTAGCATTTGCTTTGATTATTCAATTGTAACACTTGTAAATTGTAGTTAATTTTCATTGTAAGACTATGAATTAGTAGTACTAATCCAGTCAATAATATTGTTGCATTTACTTTGTGATTTTTATGCAAACACTATAACCCCTGGATGGTTTACCACCAGTGTGTAGAAATAAATAATTTGTATCTCTCATTTCTCTGCCACTGTTTAAGTGGCGAATTCCCACTGCTATGTGGATGCCTGCTGAAAAGCGGATGAATTGTTCTTCATTGTATTATCTTTACCCCTATTGAATAAGTGGTAGCATGGAATCTTCATGGTTGGTTCTCCACTTGCTTTAATTTACAACTTGTAATTCATTTCAGTTGTTGCTAATGATCCTATCACCATATGCTATCACCTCACCTTTCAAAGGATCTTGGTGAACATTCTTGGTGAAGGTTACTTTCAAGTTGGTTATCATTTGGGCCTAACACTAATAATTGATGGTGTGTTGGTTTGGTGCTCAAAAAATTCAAGGAAAAAACTAAGGGGCATATTTAAGTGGTATCAAACAATGTTATCCTACCATCCTGTGTGTTCAGCACTTTAGAGACAAATGAGTTACAAATAATTTCATTGCTACACTAGAGGAAACATAGCTCAATTTCAATGGCCTAAGATTGATATTTTTTTTAGGCTTTGAGAAACCAAGAAACTATTTGTGCTCCAACAGTAGTTCTTGTGAAGAAGAAAGATAATACCTTGCGTGTGTATGTTGATTATCATGCATGAAATCAACATATATAAATCTGTGGGAAGATTTGAGTTCAGTTTAGAAGTTGGCAATTAGGCATGGCTAATGATGAAGAGATGGATCTAGCAAAGACACTTTATATGGCAAGAAAAAAATTTGAAAATGAATTTCAGTCAAGGGAAGATGAAGAGAACATTCTTCATTTGTTGGAACAATGTTTTAGACAGGTGAAGCAATCACCTTCAGAGATAATGCAGTTGACATTAGTACCTGCAACGACCTTTTTGAATCAACCCTATTGGTTGAGGCATCTTGATGAAGAAACCAAGTTGTTGATTTCTTCTTGCTTCATGGAAGTGATAAGAATTAAGGTACCTCAGTTTCCTTATGATGAAGACACCATGAAGATTATTTTAAATATGATAGTGGAGAGTTTCCAAGATTTGGATGAAACTAGAAGTAATTTGTTTTCAAGAAGGGATGCTATTTTAAAGACATCTTCAGAAGTGAGAGCTTGCATCCTTTTGATAGAATGGGAGATGCAAAATCAGATTTACCATTTGTTTTATTATCTCTTCACCTAGACTTGGAGTGAGCAAGAAGAGGGGGTGCTTGCATCTGTCATGAATGTTCTAATTATTACCATCAAAGAAGTTGATAATCTTCCAGAAAGCATCCAATCTCTTCTCATGGATGCTTATAAACGTGAAGAGTAGATTTCTCCCACTGCTGATATGTTAATCAATGAAATTTTTAGTCAATGTGAAGAAAATTTGAAACCTCTTTTGATGAAGATTGTTGAGAACAAAGAGGAGATTTTTTATGCTGAAGAGGCAAATGAAGGTTGGAACCCCTTTGAATTCATAGCAAATGTTTAGAGGGTATCCACTAATTTGCACTCATCTAAGCAATCTACAAAAGAATGCAATGAGACAACATCTACTCTTGAGACACAGGAAGTGTTCATGCATTCTACAGAAGAATGCAATATGTCCACAAAATTTTTGAAACACATGAAGAATCTAGGCATTTTGTAGAAGAATGTAATGTGACAGTGGAAGCTTTGAAGTCTAGTGAGGTAATCATGTTTTCTATAGTGAAGAACAGTGAGTCAACATTTGTTAAGGAGACTCAAGTTAAAGATTCAAGGGAAAAACTTTTGGAAACAAGAGTTGACATGGAGATGCATGAAGAGGCCATGAGTGCAGATCCAAATGAAAGAGAAGTTTGGTTAGAAGAAGATAATACCTGCTCAACCAATGAGTTGCTTCTTCACAATTATAGAGAATGTTGGTTTGAAAAACAAGCCAAAGAGGAGAAAGAGAAAGAGGAAGTTGAAGTCTTTTCACATTTAAAAGTTGATTTGAACAACTCCCTTGAATCATGTGTTGAAGTCAATATGGAAGATGAAGCTACCAGTAGTTATAAGGCATATTTCTCTTTTCCTAAAGCCAAGCTAAGGTAGAGAGCTAAGGAATTGGAAGGCACTTTGGACGAGATGATGAAGAGTGTCCATCACATGCGAGACAAGTTGAGGAGTACAAATCAAATGATTTTTGAGATCTTTATCCATCAAAATTGCACTACATCACCTCAACCAGCATACGAAGATTATAGTTCAAGTTCACAAACTATTGAAAATGGAATTCAAGTTTTTTCAAAGCTTGATGGAATTCATCGTCATGTAGAAAATTTGATTTATGGCATACCAAGAGGAGAATATGTATGTTGAATTTCCATTGTTGATATGAAGTCCATTAAGTTTTCCTTAGAGGAAATTAAATCAAGTCTTTTGCACATCATTTGTGATAAAGAAAAAGTGGCCAAAATTCTTGACAAGGCATTGGAGTGGAACAAGCTTACTAGAACCAAGTTGCAGGAAGTGCATGAGACTTTAATTGAAGAAGAGAATCATATTTTTGTTGTTCAATGTTCATGGGAGCAAGAAAACAAAGGGAGAGCTGAAGAGATTTATAAAATTATTGATGAGTGTGGTGAATCTTAAGGAGGTGCAAAAGAAGTGTTTTTTATTCAAATTTGATATAGGTCTGTTTAAAGGTTTGAGCCTAGGAAATAGGCTTGTAGAATAGTCTTCAAAGCATAATCTAAATACCTTCATTGAAGGGTCAATTCACATCTTAGAGAATAGTTGAAACCTTACCTTCCCCTTATTCTTGCTAGTTGTCAAGGTATTGTGTCGTTTCCCTCTACATCATTATTGGTATCAGATCCAGTGAAAAAAGAAAGTTAATATAAGGGTTAAGTAGGAAAAATAAAGATGCCTCACGCTGAAAGAGTGGTAGAAAGGATAGCCACACAATTGAGAGAATCCCTTGCTAGAGAAATGAGAGAGATGAGGGTCAGTTTGGATGCAAGACTCTCTACAATTGAAGCTAACCAAATAAGAGGAATGGTTACATGAGATGTGTGACCAAGAAGAAGTGGCGAATGAAGCACCTCAAGAAGAAGCTCAAGAAGAAAGGGATGTTGATGATTTAAGGATGGAAATATTGTTGAAGGTAGTCAAGAGTGAAGGAACCAAGGTGAAGGTGGAACTTCTAGTGTATGCAGGTAGTTTGAATGGTGAAGAACTCCTTGATTGGATAGGGGAGTTGGACAAGTACTTTTTATTGGAGGAGCTACTTGAAGAGCAGCAAGTAAAGCTGGGATGGACCAAGTTGAAAGGTCATGCATCTCTATGGTGGGATTATGTTCAAGAAGACAAGAAGAAAATCTAAGATTTCTTCTTGGGATAGGATGGTTGCCAAATTGAATGGAAAATTCATGCCTAGTGAGTACATGACTTAGTTGTATGGGAAGTTGTAGAACTTGAAACAAAAGGATATGGGAGTGAAAGAGTACACTAAAGATTTTTATAAGTTGAGTATCAGATCAGGACATATGGAGGATGATACTGATAAGGTTGCAAGATATCTTAATGGGTTGAAGTATAGCTTACAAGATTAGTTAAGCCTCACAATCCCTAGGACACTTGAAGAGTGTTATCAATTAGCCTTAAAGGTTGAAGAGAAGTTGAATAGGAAGCAAGAAAATTCGAACAAAAGTAGAGGAAGGACTTACAGAGATAGAGGTCCATATGTCAATAAAGGATAGTCACAAAGAGATCAAGGAGAGTCAAACATCTCACAAGAACAAGCACCAAGTTCAAGAGGGGATTTTAGAGGAAAAAGGCCTAACTTTAGGGGTGGATTTGGACAAAGAGGAGGATTCAATGAATTCACAGGGAAATGCTACAAGTGCAACAAGTTTGAAGGTCATCAAGCTTGGGAGTGTCTAGAAGAGCAAGAAACTACCACATTTAGGAATGAAAGAAGGACTCAAGTTGCTCAAGGAGGAGATGAAGAAAGTGTTAGCTCCTCACCATCACCAAAAGAACCAGAGATAGGAGAATCCTTGCTGATGAGAAGGAAATTGATCAAGGTTCCAATGGAGAAGGAGCCACCTCAAAGAAAGTCACTATTCAGGATTGTTTGCAAGTGCCAAGGTAAGTGTTATCAAGTTGTTATAGATTAAGGTAGTACTGATAATCTAATTGTTGTTGAGATGGTAAAGAAAATGAATTTGAAAATATTACCTCATCCTACACCCTATAACGTCTCATGGTTGAATAAGGGGCAACAAGTACTAGTCAATGGACAATGTTGAGTAGAGTTTAAAATAGGAAGGTATAAAAACAAGTTGTTGTGTGATATCATCCCTATGGATGTATGCCATGTGTTGTTTGGTAGGACTTAGCAATATGACAAAAAAAAATGCATGACGGTAGGAATAATTTCTATGTTTTGGAGAAGGATGGAGTTACCTACACCTTAGCACCTTTGAAGGAAGAAGATAAAGACCAAAAGGTGGGATCAAGTGTGATGTTAATGGGTGAAAATGAGTTTCTAAAGCCAATGAAAGAGGAAGAAATAGGTTTTGTAGTGATGATCAAACCTAGGAATGTCATAACAACAATAAGAATGAATGAGTTTTCATGGGAGAATTAAGACATGATGAAGAGATATGAAGATATAGTTGTTGTTGAAATTCCTAATTCCTTGCCTCCAATGAGAGATATTAGTACTCATATAGAATTTATACCAGGGATACTCCAACAAAATGAAGAAATAAAAAGATAAATACAAGAATTTCTTGACAAAGGGTTAACATGGAAAAAAGTTGAACTATCACAATAGTTACTGATATTAGATTCATAATACCATGAAACACAATCCAAAATGAGTGCTGCAAATTTCAATTTGGAGTCATCATATAAGAGGGAGAATGAAGAACTTGCTAGAATGAAACATAATAAGTAGTTGGAAAAATGGAAACAAAACTTGTTCAAAAAGTTGTAGATGGAAATGTTTTTGATACTAAAGGTTAACAAAGTTGGTATGAAAGGAAATGATGAGTGTGAACTAGAGAAGATGAATGCAAGGGGAGTGCCATCCAAGATGTGTAAAATATTTCAAATGAATGTAAGATATCTAAGGTAAACAATGATGTCAACAAAAGTGATACAAACAAGCTTGGTTGGAAGGTTAAAGATGATAGGAATTTGGATGCTAAACAAAAAGGGTTGATATGAAAGTTAATATAGAGCTAAATGAGAAATTTCTAATGAAGGAAATTAAGGGCAGTAGAATTTTCATTTTGTATGAAGATGAAAAATCAAAACAATTGATAAAGATTAATGGATACATGATATGCAATATAGTGTTAAAATTTATGGGAGATTCTAAAGAAGAGAGAAACACGACTGATAAAGAGTCTATGCTTGATGTCATGATGGCCAAAGATAGAAAGATTGGAGATCTGAGTGATAAATTAGAGTATTTTGAACAAAGCTTGAACAATTTCCACTAGCAAGAGGAGACATGGGTTCAACTAGAGTCATAGTACAAAAATTTATCAAATCTAAGAAATAGAGATCTTGAAGAAAAGTTTAAGACACTTGCTAAAGAAAATGAGAAAATCAAATTGAATATAAGTGAATTTAAAAATAAGTTACAACATTGTGATGTTCTTTGCCAATAATTATCAAAAACTGACAACACAATCCAATGTCTAGAAGGTTTGTTTGAGGAAGCTAAGTCATGTCTTCAAGATAAGGAAAACAAGAAATCTGAGTTTGAGATTTCAGTTGCATAATTTATTGATAAAGTCTTAGTTGTTGTAGCAATATTACCAGAAGTTCATAGATGTAGATGTGCAACAAGGTCAAAAGAGGATCAAATTTTGGAAATGGATTCTAAGTTGAATAGAATTTTGAAGAAAAGTGAAGAAAAGCAAGTTGAATAGGTTCAATTTCAATTGAGTAATGAGGGAAAGGCTTCTTTTGACAGGCAAGTTGAGATTGAGGATCTTTACTAGGAATTAGGGAGATCTAAGGTAAAAACGAGATAGACATTAGACTATTTGAAAGAAGTGCAGGTCAGCTTAGAGGATTTGAAGCAGGACCCCACATATCAGATTAGCCAATCATAGGGGTCCAAGATAGATGCAGGAGCATCATTTTTCTTTCCCTTGGGAGTATGATGCAAGAGCATCAATCTCAATGTATTTTTTTATGATTTATTAGGGTGTAAGGAGATTTTTTGTGTTAATAGGGGTCTTGAAGGATCCATTAGGATCATTTCATATGGTTTATATAGCTTAGATAGGCCTAGAATTCAAATTATTGGGTTTCCTGCCAAAAATGCCAATTTGAATTCCTAGGAGGTTTTTTGCTTGCTACAAGATTGGGGTTTTTTATCCACTCTTTTTTTGGATTTTATAAGTATAATAAGGTCTTGAAGGACCAAGGAAGACCATGTAAGTTCTTTTGTTTGTTTTTTTTCTTAGTCATGGTTGAAAAGTTGCAAAAAGGGGCATAATTGTCAAATTTAGTGATATAGTCCTTAGGGTTTTGTATGGAAAAAGATATATACTCAACTTGTAACTATTTTTGGGAGTTCTTTTAATGATGAATCAATGATAATATACACTCCAGGAAGTGTACGAGCAAGATCTTAAGAAATACCCTGTTATTTTGCAAGTTTATGACATTTTTTCTAAAATAAAGTTAAAGAACTTATGTGTACGACCTTGTACAGATTGGTTACAGACCTATGAGTGATTGAGATGAATGTGATGTGCTTTGAGAATTCAAATTCAATTTATTTTAAGTAATTTCATTGAGTTTTTCTCAAGTTAAGGCTAAAACAGTGTTCACTACCCTGTTCTAAAACTATGGTTTCCAATGGGTAAGATTTATTCATAGTTTTTGTTTTGACTGTGGGAAAATTCTAAAACCTGGTGAATACCTTCATCTAATTGCTGCCTAGGTGTTTGAAAAAGGAAAACTCTTGAAATTTTTGTATGCGATAGTTCTACAGGTCTACTACAAGTCTGATTGCAAGGACTATTAAATCCTAGGAACCAATGAGGGTTTTGGTGAATTTTGTCTTTTTGAGTTTTTCATAGTAGTGCTAGGGTTTAGTAAGACCCTGTAGGGATAGTTGAAGGGTGGTGAAGCTTAAGGGGGTGCATAAGAAGTTTTTTGTCATTCAAAGTTTCTATAGGTCCATTTGAAGGTTTGAGCCTAGGAATTAGGCTTGTAGATAGTCCTCAAGGCATAATTTGAATACCTCCATTGAAGGGTCAATTGACATCTTGGAGAATAGTTGAAACCTTACCTTCCCCTTCTTCTTGCTAGTTGTCAAGGTATTGTGTTGTTTCCCTTTGTATCATTAGGGTTGGAAATCAATCTCTACACCTTGTACTCTTAGTTTTAATGAAATATTGGGAAGAGGGACATCATTTATTACAAAGTTATTTGTATGAAGGACCTAGGACACCCCATTTCAGGATCTCCCCCTTTTTCCCACATTTTTCACATAGCATGAGCAAGGTGCTTAAATACTCTAGTAGGAATAGCCTAAAAATCATTTCACATAAATCAATATATATGATGGTGGTGGCATCCCATATTGGGATCTAAAAGGTCCAATACACTGCACATGTAATTCTATGTCTCCCTTTCACCAAATTTCTAAGACAAAGGTAGAGATCCATCTTTATCATACACTATCTCAACCATATTATAGTCCTCGTTCATACCTCAAGTTATGACAGACATTAAATCAATGATCCATTACCACAATAGAGATCTCTCAACAACATCATTGAAAGCATAAATATTGATAATGCCAAAAAAAATATTTTCAATATTTAAGAGGGTCCAAATCACTTTGTTGGTGGGGTCACAGCCATGATTGAGCACATGCTAGAGTCACCTAAGAGAGAGAAATGTGGTGACCCCTAAATGGCCTACATCATCATTGCTTAAAATATGAATGGGCCAACCAAACAATGTGACACTTAGAAAAACAAGGAACTAGTAATTTTAACCTCATGTAAACAAAGGATATAACAATTTGAAAATTTCTAATGAGCAACCCTCACTACATACTTTTTGGAGAAGTTAGTAAGACCTCAAATATTCCAAGAGAAAAAATATTGAAGAGAGTCAATAGGAATGTCATCACTATCCGACTCTTCAAGAGAAGAATACTAATTATGCAAAAACTCATTTTAAGACAAACTAACCAACTAAATGTTGGGAATTGACACCCTCCTTTTTTATGTAACAATTATCCTTCAAGTGCCTAGGTAGAGTACAAGAATGACACATACATGTTGGAGGAAGAGAATCAATAATTTTCTCTATTTTTGAAGGTAAAACAAATGCCAATTGTAGTGTTCTAAAAAATTTAGGTTGCTTGGAATGTTCACCATAATGAAGGAGCTATCTCTTTCCCCTTTTCTTAAGGGTTTGAAGACACCCCTATTTACTACTTAATAGTTGGTTGGCTAGCATTACTAGAGGTTTTTTCTTGAGTTTTTCTAGTTATAACATTTCTATTTTTTAGCTCCCAACTATAATCCACCCTTAAACATTTTTTAAAGGGGTAACCTCAACAAGTCAAGAATAGGGTTTATTGTGAGGAGAAACTAGAGGATAATCCCTATTCCTATGATTAGATGACTGGCATTAAAAGTAAGTATTTGAAAAGTTAAGGTAAATAACATGTTGGATGTGGCACAAATGACCAAATTGTATATCCATAGACTCTTTTAGGTCCTTAGAAAGATAAATCTCCACACACACATTATTTTGTATATGAGTTGAATATCTTTATCAAACTTGAAAAAAATGACCTTGTGAAGTGAGGCTGCTATAATGGTTAGAAAATTCCAACATGGTAGAGACAACATTGGGAAATCAAGTCAAATAGGAAGACAAAGATTTTTGCACTTGAGATGAAAAAATCATGCATCCAAGGTTGAAAAACCAAGAGAGACCAACAAACATATCACAAGCCATGTTTAAGTATAGCCTTTGCATGGGTAGATTCAACAAAACAAAAAAAGAAAAAACCCTTAGAAATGTTTTAGACTACATCAAGAAAAATCCCATGCAGGGCCTAATGCTTGCTAACCCACTCTTATAGCATGCTTTTTGAAGGAGTTCTCCCAAAAAGATAACTTATCAAAGTAAAGTTCTCTAGCCATTTACATGCATTGTCAAACTTAGGGATGGGTAAAACGACATCCATTAGAAGATAAGAATTATTACCTTGTGGAAGACTTTGGTCACAAACTTCTAAGGACACTTTTTTGATGGAGCCATTGTTTAAAGTTGTTAAACCATGAAAAACAACAAAAATTGTTAGATTGATACAATTTGAGGCCACATAAAGGGTCACCCTAAAAATTCCACATTAAATTTGGAAGATTAAGAGTTTTATTATGCCAGAGGTGGAGTGTGACATGAGGGTAGTGATAGACTTCAAAAAAGTATAAAGCCTAGCAGAGAAAAAAGTAGCTCACTCCCAATAATTTTACCAACCTGGAAAAGTTTGAGGAATGCATGTTTCTTACCCATAGGAATCACTAGCTAGAAGTTCCTTTGAGGTTCCTTTCCATTACAGGTGGTCAAATTTTATTAGAGAATGTATATCAAATTTATTTATTTAGATGAAAGGTTTTTAGTTTGTTGGTGAAATTGAATGTTTTTGAATGAGTTTATAGAGATTAAGTATCAATAAGTATAAGGAATTTCATACATAAAATATAAGGTTAGGTCATGATGTGCTACAAGTGAATATGGTAGAATAGATACCCCTCATAACAAAAAAATCAATTATTCATATAATTTAAATGCATACTTCCAATACCAATAATTTACAAAAATAATGTAAGATTGTAACCATCTAATATATCATATTTCTTAGTATTATCTTTTAGATTTTCATAGCACTAGTATTTTCTAGAAAAAATAAAACATTTCTATTTATATTTCTTGATATAATGACATTATATTTATGAGTGAGGAAGAACATGACTAGATACATTCTACCAAATATATTTAATATCAAAATAAATTATCTTTAAGATGGAACAATTAAAAAATTCTCATAATGAAATTCCATCAAGTAATTCTAAGATAACAAATTTAAATAATTTTGAATAGTGCTAGTTAAAGCATTCCAAGTCCATTTTAAAATAATAATTATAAGTAGAAACATTTAAAGGGTAAAAGTATAAAGTTGTGTCACACTTTCAGCCAACTTATCAATACAAGTGAAGTTAAGTATTTCTAATTAAAAATCAATTTTGGTCAAGCATATGCATGATTTAGTAAGATTCATTCTAGCTAAGCTAGATATGTCCACAACTTTTCCAACTAAAATTGTCGGCTAAATGCATATGTAGCACCACTTTGAAGTTAATTTACCAAAAAAATAAAATTATTTGGAAAACTTGGTGTTTCAATAACTCCTACTCATGTAAATAATTTTTTTGTAATATAAAAATACCTTTTTGTAGATCATAGTTTAATTATTATTTATACTTTGTATTTTATTTTTACTAAAAGCAAGTTATCAACACAAAATATTATGTTGATTACCATGTCAAGAAAAATACTAGAACTTATTAAAAAATTTGAAAAAAATATGATGCACTAAATAAAAAAATCTATATCAAGATGGCATAATTTTTTTCTGTTCTAGATAAATAATTAATATGAAAGTTGACGTCGAATGGAAATAGTTTTGTTTTAATACATGCACACTTTAATATATATTTATCAAATTTGGAAAAAAATCCACACACTAAAGTTTCAAGTTATAAATTCACACACAAAATTGAAGGAAAATAAAATCAATTTACTATATAAAAATTGACATCTCATGTACCTTCATTTTTTAACACACCGAAATGCTAAGAGGGGGGTGAATCAACATATACTAAAACTTAAACAACTTCATTTGTAGATTAAAAATCAAATCACATTAACTGAAAGAAGAACATAAATGAAAACATGCACCACACAAGGACACCAAGATTTTTTACATGGAAAAATCAATGAGGGAAAAACCACAATGAGAGTTAACTCACAATATATGAAGCTCACTACTTACAAAAAATATAATATTGTTTAAGGCTCACTATTTATGGACTTTTAGGCTAAGGCGCACAACCTTAGGGAAAGATACAAGGACCTGTTAAAGAGGCTCACTGTATGATAATAGGATACATGAAAATTATAATGAAAACATGGACATCTACTACTATAAAAGAAGCATCTTATATATGTTGATGTTGCAGTCCCTTTTTTTGCATAATTACTCCATCATACTGACTACACACTTTATATCATATCAATTCATAAATGATTCTATTCTTCAATAAATACCCTTTGCAACAACTCAAAAAACCAAATAGGTTGGCTCCAAAAAGACCCATAAAATGAAATGAGCGATACTACATAGGTCAGCTTCACACATATGCACCATGAAGAAAAATGAGTTGGTGGATCAACTCAAGGCATAATTAGGACCAAAAACATCACAATAAATTCTCCAAAGAAAAAATAATTAATTAGGATCAACTGCAAATGAAGGAAACCAAACTATCGGCCTAGACAACATCAACACCACCAAAATTGCCAATAGTTCATCTTTACACCACCAAGGAGAGACCAAAAACATCATGCATAACAAGGTGTGAACAATGTAGGTTATCAACAAAATCCTTACAACCTTATCCTGAAGTATCGGATCATCATATGTTGGCATAAATGAAGAAACCCACTAAACATACAAGAATAGAGCATCTCAGATTGACTGTGACACATCAACACTTAGGATATTGCATTGTGGTTCACCAAAACATTTGAAACACATATGGATGAATCCATACACCTCTCTGATCATATCCCCAATTCTGCACAACCACGTATATCACTTTGGAGGAATGCAAAGCAATCTAAAGAACATCTGAGACACTTAACTCTGTTATTTTACAATCCAAAAACTATTACATTTAAATCTTGTTGTAGAAATGCTTATGACATGAAACTATGGGAATAAACTCTTTACTAGTTATCAAACTCAACTTTAGAACCATACAACTAGATCATGCAATGCAGTAGAGTGTGAACCAAATTACAAAGTCATTGACTTAGGAAAATATGCAATCTATGCCTTAGACAAATTTTCCCAATTACACAAGTATGAACCCATAATCAATGGGCATTTATCTAACTCCTTGATCATGTAGGAATCATTCAATGTGATTTTAATTATCAACCAAATCATGAACCAATGTGTTACAAGCTTAATCATATGCATATCATACTTTTGGGATGCCATATTGCTATGAATACATCTGCTAGGTCTTCTAGACTAACTTGCCTCAAACATTGGTTGAACCCAAGTCTTCATCCATATCAGACCATATTTCTCAAATGCTAGTCTCACACCATCAATCCATTACTATACAAATATGATACTGCCATCAAGTTTACATCAACAAGGACAACACATATTTTCAAACATCAAGTTGACATCAATGACAACACATTGCCAACAATCTCTCCCTTTATCATTGATGGCAACAAATATTTATTTACAATTATTCTCTCCCCCTTTATCTGTATTCACTCCCCCTTTGACATCAAGGAAAAAGGGCACAAAGTCTCCTTATGACAACCCAAAAAAATATTTTTTCATGTAATCCCCCTAACTGTGTGATCCCTACCAAAACTCTCCCCCTGATATGGAGATTCACAAAACTAATGCTATGTACAATATATTTTCAACAAAAACCAAAAATGATACTGCAATCCTCCCCAAAACTATACAAAGAAAAAATTGCCTTATCTACACCTTTACAACTTCCTTAGAAGGTAGAATGTTTTTGTAAATTACCTTAAGGTGCGTCAGATTTGCATCCCAATTTTCTTTTATTGAGGTAAGAATATGATTTTACCATTTAAACTGTATGAATAGATCCTCAGTTTCATCCACACTACTTGGAGCCTTCATCTTTTGATCCACCTTCTCTGCTTCAACCAACAACCCAAATAATGAAGTAAGTGTCACATTGATTGCTTCCCTTAACAAATTGAATTATTTCTTTATTTGCTCTCTTTGGTCCAGAAGCAATGACAATTGCAAATGAATATTTTTAATTTTTTATTTAGTGGATATATCCTTATCTTTTGACAAATCATATATTCTGACCATTTGAGTGATATGTGACTCAATGAAGTCAATCTGATCTTTAATGATTTTAGTGGAATTAGGCCATTTCAGACAAAATTGATAAAGTGCAGTGACTTCATCAACACAATCCTTAAACATCTTTATATTTTCCTACAATGTATTGTGTGCACTAGCACACCGATCATACGTTTCAGCCATTCTCTTATCAATTATCTTCCTCAAGGCCTCTTGCTCTACCTTTTTCTCAATGTGTGAATAATGATCCTTAAAAGAATCCATCAAAAGATTCGATTTTTGTTTCAGGGGAAAGGAAGAATCTATGTTTACCTTTGGTAAACCTTCTTGAATTACCTTTAAAACATCATCTAATATTTCAATCTTCTTCAAATGTTTTTGGAGAATCTCTTTCCTTGTTGAAGCATGCAAGATATCACCAAGTTGTAACTTATGAAGGGGAGAAATATTTGACAAGTTGCTACGCCCTTAATATTATTGTACATCGGGTTATGAAAAGTCGGCTTGTGGCTATCTTAACTCTCTATTAAGTCATATTATCATTAGTATATTTTTATTTAGTTGTTTAGGTCGGCCTAAGTCTTATTTAGGTGTGTCTAAGTCGGCCTAGGTGATATCCTTGGCATAAATAGGTATATATAGAAGGTTGTGAGTCTTATTTCATCATCAAGTTGTGAAGTGTGTTCTCATTAGAGATATTTGGAGGTTTTCCCCCTCGAAGTGGCTTGTTATTCTCAGTTATTATCAAGTATTTGCAGCATATTTCATATCATATTCTTCTATTGTGCAAGTTATTTCCTAACAAGTGGTATCAGAGCATGATCTTGGCACCATAGAGGCAAGGTTTTTCTCAATTTTGGAGGCGATTTTGGGAAGAGCATATCTTTCAGATTTTGGTGAATTTTTTTCTGATTTTTAAAGGGTTTTTGAATAACATATTGAAGAAGATACAGTCCAGATTTCAGAATAATTGGAGTATAATTAAGCGAATTATTTCAGAATTAGGGTTTCTACACTATTTTTTTGGAATCTACATATCTCGCACATATTGTTGAATTGGAGTCTAATTTTTATTGGGTTTTTGAAGAAATACTAAAGGAGATTATAGTAAAAATTTGAGAGAATTTAAGTTTCATTTGTGTGATTTATTTCAATATTAGTGGTTTCCATCATGACAGGGCCTACAACAAGGGGTAAAAAGAATGTTGTCACTCCGGGGAAGACTCCTGATAAGGATGGTGAAACAATCAAGGATATTACTCATAATGAAGAAATCAATAAGGTCAAGGAAGAAATTTCCTCAATTAAGATGGATATGTCGGACATGCGAAACATGTTAAGCACCTACATAGCTGAATCAAGAAAGGAGTTCTCAAGTGGCCAAGGTGAAAATTCTAGGTCAGCGCTACTGACACAAGCTTTAGTACTCCTATGGGATCTAGGAATTTATTTCCAAAGGTGGATATGCACAAGTTTGATGGTAAGGATCCTCTAACATGGATAAACCAAATGGAGAATTTTTTTGAAGTACACCAAATCCCAAATGGACAAAAGGTCACGATGGCTTCCTTATATCTAGAACTAGATCAATTCATTTGGTATCGTTGGCTTTGCACTCATCAAAGAAAAAAGGGGCTCACCGTCTCATGGTCAATTTTTACAGAGGAACTCCAAGCACAATATAGCAATAGTGTCACAGACAACTTCTTCAGCCAGCTAGCTAAACTTCAACAAACAAGATCAGTTAAGGATTATATTCAGCAATTCCAAAATCTATCCTTAAGGGTGGATACAATTACGGAGGGAAACTTGAATGACTTATTCTTGGGTGGTCTCAAGGGTCACATTCAACATGAGGTACGATGTTTAGCCCTAGTTCCATAAATGAGTCTTTTTATCTAGCACGGTAGAGGAGAAATATTTGATTCCTAAGAAGCAAGGGGCTAATGTGACAAGAGAGAGGTGCTGATATTCAACACAAATCGATTAAGCTGGACTCCACAACAAATTGAGGGAGAAAAGAGCAAAGGCTTGTGTTTCAATTCAGATAGCAAATACCGAGGACATAAATGTAGTGAAAAGAAAATCTTGTTTTATATTGAAGGTCCCAATGAGGAAGAAGAGGAGGAACCCATACTAGAAGATGAAAAGGAGTCAAATGAGGAATCACATGATTCTCAACCAATAATTTCTTGTCATGCACTCTTAGGTTTCAATGCTCCACAAACTCTCAAGGTGTTGGGGTTCCTAAAGAAGCAGAAGGTAACAGTGTTTATCAACTCAGGTAGTACTCGTAATTTCATCAACAAAAAGTTAGCTACTCGTCTAAATTGTTTCATATATCCAGCTCTAGAGTTTCAAGTTTTGATTGCAGATGGTGGTACAGTTAGTTGTTCAGGGAAGTGTCATAGCATTAAATTATCCATGGGAGATTATCAACTTGATACCCTAATGTATGCGATATCCATGGGTGCAGCAGATATTGTTTTGGGAGTACAATGGATTACTACATTAGGAACAATTGAGATGAACTTCCAAGAACTATTCATGAGATTTCAATAAGAAGGAAGGCTAGTAGAACTAAGGGGGTTGAAGGAAAAATATCCACAAATGGTAAGCTCTCATCAAATGCAAAATTTGCTTAAGAAAGGAGTGGATGGATTTGTGGCCCAACTATGTTCATTAGAAGTCTCTCAATCTATTACTCCTACTCATCCAGATTTGCAAGCTATAATTGATCGTCACTCAGTTGTTCTTGGAGATATGCCTAAAGGACTTCCTCCTAAGAGGGATCATGATCATGCCATCAAGTTAGTCCCAGGGAGCCAACCACCGAACATCAGGCCTTACAGGTATCCACACATACAAAAGAGTGAGATAGAAAAAATTGTTGAAGAGATGCTAGAGGAAGGAATCATCAGGCATAGCTAAAGTGCTTACTCCTCGCCAGTGGTGATGGTACGTAAGAAGGATGATACTTGGCGCATGTGTCCAGATTATAGAGTGCTCAACATGTACACTATTAAAGATAAGTTTCCAATTCCAGTCATTGATGATTTGCTAGATGAATTAAATGGAGCCATGTTTTTACCAAGCGATCTTAGATCCGGGTTATCACCAAATTTGGATTAAGGAGGAAGATATTTGTAAGACAAAATTTCTGACTCATGAGGGTCATTATGAATTTTTGGTGATTCCATTTGGTCTTACCAATGCACCATCTACATTCCAAAGTTTGATGAATTCCATTTTTAAGAAGTTCTTGAGAAAGTTTGTGTTAGTATTCTTTGATGATATATTGATTTACAACAAGACTTGGGAAGAACATTTGCAACATGTGAACCAAGCATTACAAATACTTGAAGATCATAAACTCTATGCTAAGCCATCCAAGTGTGCTTTTGGTCTTACAGAGGTGAAGTATTTGGGACACATAGTTTCACATGGAGTAAAGGTGGACCCTAACAAAATTATACATTTTGAATGGCCTATCTAAAACCATTAAGAAACTGAGAGATTCTGGGATTGACAGTGGTACTATAGAAGATTTGTGGAGAATTATGGTAGTATAGCGCGTTACCACTCTATTGAAGAAGGATTCTTTTCATTGAACGAGTCCGGCCAATACAAAGATTTGGAGAGATTTGAAGGAGGCTATGTGTACAACTCCAATACTTCTGCTAATTCTGACTTCGTGAATTCATTGTGGAACGATACCTCGAAATGATAGGAGCAGCTTCATGCAAGAAGGTCGCACCAATTACATTTGAGGTCAAGCCACAATTAAAAGCAAGAATCTACTAAAACCTATTTATGAGAAGGAAATGCTAGCAATACTCCATGCAAGAAACAATGTGCCCTATCTATTGGGTAGACATTTCATGTTAAGATGATCATGATAGCTCAAAAATATTTTTAAACAACGACTATCTTCTGAAGAGCAACAAAAATGGGTCACTAAGATGTTAGGATATGACTTTGAGATTGTATATAAGAAAGGGAAAGAAAATATTATCGCAGATGCACTGTCAAGGAAGGATGAGAAAGATGAAGCCTTATTGTGTACCCTTTCAATATTACAAGCAAATTGGGTGGAGGAAGCCAAAGCAAAGTGGCAAAATGATGTTGTGACAAGTAATCTCATCAAGCAATTAAAAAGTGATTAGTAGTTCAGATAAGTTTTGTTGGAAGGGAGATACTCTTTGGTATAAAGAAGAGTGTCAGGACCGCAAGAATTCCAACCTTAAAATCAAGATTCTCACAAGAGTTGCATGAAATCTCCAAGGTGGTCATTCAGATTTTGACATATCATCGATTCAAGCAGGATTTCTTTTGGGAGGGGCTTAAAGGTGATGTTCAAAAATTTGTGGCTGAATGTTTGGTGTGTCATAGGCATAAAGGGGAGATAATTAAGACACCAAGTCTCTTGCAACCCTTATCTATTCCTAGCCAGCGTTGGGAAGAGGTATCCATGGACTCTCTCATCATGGGCTTTCCCCAAATCTAAAGGTCATAATGTCATCATGGTAGTTGATCACTCTCACTAAATATACATTTCATTGCATTAGAAGTACCACATCCTTTTACAAAGAAGTGCAAGTGGCTAAAGCTTTTGGAGAATATCCAAAAGCTACATGGTACACCTAAGGTTATTGTTAGTGATCGTGGTGCTATCTTTACTAGTCACTTTTGGAAAGATTTATTCTCATATTTGGGTACTCAATTGGCTCATAGCTCTTCATACCACCCTCAATCATATGGGAAAACTGAGGTTGTTAATAAGTGTTTGGAAGGATATCTACATTGTTTCACTTTAGAGAAACAGTCTCAATGGGTAGATTGGCTACCATTTGCAGAATGGTGGTATAACACTTCTTTCATAGCTCATCAAAAATGTCTCCATTATTGGCACTTTATGGATATCATCCTCCTTCCATCACACATCATCAATTAAGGTGTCCCCAAGAGTTCGTGCAAGAGAAGACCACTTGCTTCATCAACAACAAGTACTTTGACTCAAGGAGAATTTAGCCATGGCACAAAAATCGAATGAAACATCAGCAAACCAACATCGTGAGGGGAAAGAAGTTTTGAAGTTAGGGATTGGGTCTTCTTGCGATTGCAGCCTTATAAGAAAATCTCACTAAAGCAGCAAAGAAAGAATAATAAGTTGTCACAAAAGTATTATGGTCCATACCAAATCATGTAGAAGATCGGTAGTGTTGCCTACAAGCTTGAGTTGCCACCTACAACAAAAATACATCCAGTTTTTCATGTTTCCTATTTGAGGAAGGTAATTGGGCATAATATTCCCACTCAAACAACACTTCCTGAGCTGGATGAAGAAGGGAGAATCATTTTGGAACCAAAGTGCATTCGTCAAACACGCACAAAGAAGCCGAGGAATAGAACTATCACTGAGTATCTCATCTGATGGAAGAATTTACCAGTTGAAGATAATGGGAAGATGAGGAGTTCATTCAAAGTTTAAACTTGATTAGCATTGAGTGACAATGTTTTGAAGAAGGGGCATGCTGTTCCCATTATTGTACATCGAAGTTATGAAGTAGTCGGGTTTTGTGGCTATCTTAACTCTCTATTAAGTCATATATTATCATTAGTAAGGTATATATTGTTATTTAGTTGTTTAGGTCAGCCTAAGTCTTATATAGGTGTGTCTAAGTCAGCCTAGGTGATATCCTTGGCATAAATAGGTATATATAGGAGGTTGTGAGTCTTATTTCATCATGAAGTGTGAAGTGTGTTCTCATTAGAGTTATTTGGAGGTTTTCCCCCTCGAAGTGGCTTGTTATTCTCAGTTATTATCAAGTATTTTCAGCATATTTCATATCATATTCTTCTATTGTGCAAGTTATTTCTTAACACATACTTATTCCCAACTTTATATACCAACATCCAAGAAAGTGTCTTGGCTTATTTGTGGATTTTGTTGTTACCCACACTAGTTGACTAAAGTCAACATCATCTGGAGAGATGAATTGCTTCTTTTGCTTAGGTGTCTAACTCTACAACCATGGCGGGAGAGGAGAATAACTCACTTTAGGCCTTGCATTCATGATTTGGAAAGCTGGGGTTGTAGTCACAAAAGTTGTAATAAAAAGTGGTGGGGTATTAGTCAAAATGGCTTCTAGAATCTCCACAATTGTCACATTTTGCATAGATTCAATAATAAACTTATCTAACTCTAACTGAGAAGTTACATCAAAGGAAGGTGAAGGAAAACTTGGAAGAGTGTGGCCTTTTTCCAAATTTCATTAGGATGTAGATCACAAGGTTAAAATATTGACTTTTAGCCCTAATGGTAAGGCAATCAGACCTAAATCTACATCTAATGGGGGGTTAGAGTGGATTGGAAATATTTTAGAATGATTAAAATAATGATCCTATATGCCCTAATATTAAAAATGCAAGATCCCAACAACTGACAGATGGAAACAACATTTTACAAGTGGATTTGGGAAGTGTAGAGGACTACAAACCTACTAAAAAAAATGGTTTTGATGTTTAGGTACAAGGACTCATTCACCCAATAGCGAATGGGTCTTTGAAAGGGGATATTGATCAACTTTTTGGGTCCTTTGGTGGTAGATCTGATGCTTTCGTTTCCTTTTCAAAGTT